>APFE031558407.1:33686-83307 GCA_000404065.3 Pinus taeda
AGAAAAATGTTCAAGAAGTGAAAGATCACATTGAGCATCAAGAAATGAATCCGACCATATCTTGTAAAGGATTGGAAGAAATTACCACTCCTCAAACTCTAAAGATAGAAGGAAATATCAAGAAGAAAAAGGTTCAAGCAGTGAAAGATTACATTGAGCATCAACAACAAGTCCTCCAACTTTTAAAGGATAACGCCACTTTGGTGCAAAATAAAATGAAACAACAAGTAGATCAACATCATAGTGAAAAATGTTTTGATGTAGGTGATTGGATATTTTTACTGCTACATCTCAAGCAAACTATTTATGAGAAGGAAATGTTGGCAATACTACATGCACTTAAGAAATGGCGGCCTTACCTAATGGGAAGACACTTCAAGGTAAAACTCGATCATGATAGTCTAAAATACTTTTTAGAACAAAGATTATCTTTAGAAGAAAATAAAAAATGGGTCACAAATATGTTGGGTTATGATTTTGAAATCATCTACAAAAAAGGGAAGAAAAATGTTTTTGTAGATGCACTCTCAAGAAAGGATGAGGATGTGGAAGCATTGTTTTGTGCTATTTTTATTATCAAACCAGATTGGATAAATGAAGTAAGGGATGAATGGAAGAAGGATGAAGAAGTGTGACCACTCATTCAAAAGTTGCAAAAGGTCCCAGTTCAAACAACATTGCCAGAACTTGACGAGGAAGGAAAAATCATATTGGAACCTAGAGCAGTCACAGAAACAAGAACCCAACAGTTATGAAATCGATCAATTTCAGAGTATCTCATCAAGTGGAAGAACTTACTCATTGAAGATTCCACATGGGAGGACTAGAATTTTATACAGAAGCATCAAGAACTACTCAAGCATTGAGGACAACACTTTTTGAAGGAGAGGGGCATGTTAGGTCCCTATACTACTAGTGTAGCCCCTTATTGTTATTAGTACAACCCCCTTATTATATTGTTGTGCCCATGTAGCCCCCATATTGTTATTATTGTACCCCATAGAAGCCCACTATTATTATTGTTTTTCCCTTACATTATTATTGTTATGTCGGCTCTGATTATATTATGACCCCTTAGACTCCTATATATAGAAAGGAGGTCTTGTCATTTGAATCATCAAAGAATTGTTCATTTATGTAATTTAAAGGAGGTTGCCCCCTCGAAGAGGCTAAATTATAAGATGTTTATCTATCTTTTCCATCTTTTTGTGAGCTGGTTTCATAACAACATGCCCAAGACGTTTCAGCAAATTCCAATGCACGATTTCCAAGAAATCGACCTCCATCACCTTCAGCCATTTTTAGTTTTTCTCGAGATCCGTGCATCCATTGACCAAATTTGTTTTATGGGTAGGTGCATAATGATTATGGCAACGTGATCAAAAAGTTTCAGGTCAATCCATTTTACCATTTGGGAGATATGGAACAAACAAGTTTGTTGCAAGTGGTTGTCCTGAATTACTACAAGAGTTTCCTGTAGTACTACGTGAAGTTTTCAAAATCTATAGGAAAGGTAGTTCGATGGAAAAATTATGATGCAAGACTATTTTGTGATAGGAAAAAAGGACATTGACTTCACCACATCTCAGCCAACACCCATCATGACCATGTCACTCTATGGTCACAATTTCCACTCATTCCAATACGTATTTACCCTCCAACAGAGAAATAAGAAAAACATTAAAAAAAAAGGGCAGCTACAACAACCTAATTGGATGTAACGGCAGGCTCTAGGCCTAACCTTTAGCAACATGATTAAAAGATGAGAAGCATAACTGCAAGCACAATGAAACTCCTCCAGAGCTCAACAAAAATAGAGGAAGTCATCACCTGCACATCAATAAGAAGACAACCCATCAGCAAAATAAGATCAACAAAAAGAAAAAGGCAGTCAAGAAGATGTACCCAAGTCATGAGAAGCACAACAACATCAACTCAGTAGCAACATACATTTCTCTCCAACAACCATTATGTAGGTACAAGTATGCAAAATTCTTGACCTCTTCTCTTGAGCATATTATAGTTATAAATTTGTTGTCAATGCATGACAGATGAGGTTTTATAAGCTAAAAATGGGTCAGTAGTTTGAGCCACCTTCAACTAGTTAATTGTAGCTCACTCCTTCAATCATGCAATGTTGAAAAGTCAAATTATGAAGGGTGGTGATTTCAAGGAATGAGGACAGTAGTTAAAAGAAGAAATTTTTGCAAAGGCCAAGTCACCATAGCACTCCAAGCCCTCCATCCACTTCATATTCATTATCTATCCATCATTCATCCATCCCATTTCATAATTTCAAGAAAAAACACTATCTCACCCTAAAAAATTATTGAAAAATCAAATAGAGCATCCTCTCCATTTTCACATGCCTACATCATTTCTCATCACTCCCATACAGTTAGAAGACAGTGAAGGTGTAAGGAATGACTACTACAGGAAGGCACAATGCTGCTACAAGAAGGAAGAAAGAAAAAATTGTGCTAAAACCCAAAATGACAGTGCCTAAGAGAAACAAAATCAAAACAAAGAGCTCTAAGGCCATTAGACAATCATGTAGGCCACAAGAGAGGAAAAGAAGGCAACAAAAGGAAATGTGGCATCCACCATCAAAACAAAACTCAAACTGCAGTGATGAAAGAGACTTTCGAAGAGGTCTCTAATATATTTCTAGCTTTTGTCCAAGGGCTAAAAGATGTTATAGAAATGAGAGAAAGGAATGGGAATAAAGTTGAGGGCCTGTCCTAGGCTCATACTACAATTTATGCTGAAAAAGGGTTTCTTGTAGTTTTAACAGGGTTTCTTGTAGTTTTGACAGGAATTACTACAGGATGTCCTAGTTCTCATCTAAAGGAATTTTGAAGGTTTCATAGGTGTCCAAATGGTGGAATAAGGTAGCAGAAGGTTGATAAGGATGTCTAAGACCTTGCCAAACTGAAAAATATTCAAGAACCATATTGAATAAGGGGAAGGAGGCAAACTAATGGTCTCAAGAAACAAGGATTTTTCTTTGCACAAATATGTTTTTGGGCTTGTCCTTTCGGAACTTATAGCCAATGTTATTAATGCACAAGAGTGAGGCCACTAGGGCCATGAATGAGGCACAATAAGATCACTAAGTTGCTCAGAGGATGAGCAACACTTTCAGCAGGGGGTATGATGGGACTCTAAATTAGAAATAAATTAAGGCCCATGCCTCTAAATTAAACATAAATTAAGGCCTATGACCATCCTTCAGCACATTAAACTTCTCTTTTTGCATTAGATAATGTATTTTTAATTTTAATATATACATTAGGAAGGTTTATGAATAATTGCATATTTGTGCTATTTATTTTTGTGGAATATTATGAGAATATTGGGCAGATTATGAAGATTTGGATGAGGGGATAATTTAGGGTCTCTATCAATACTACATGATGATCACTATTAAATAATAAATTAACAAGATATCATGGAATTATGGAACAGATTGTGGAACTCCAATGATTGAGAAAATCTAGGAATGTGTTCCCTACCATTTAATGCACGTTACTTGTATTGGGAACCAACTCAACTAATCAAGGGATTTTGGTGGGGAAAGATTCCTCCATTCATGGGGAATGATTCCTAATCATTTTGTATAAGTACCAAGTCTAATTTTCCTTTAGGGATAGATTTTGTTGGCTGGATAAATTGATCTTGCCAACAAGGTCGATCTCCCTAGTATCAAAAGATAGTCTAGCAACAAATAGACAAATAAAATCTATCTTTCTCTAGACATATGTGATTCATAAATAAAAACTATAGCGGTATTAAGACCATACCTTAAGTCCAACGCTAGTTTGTAGCAGCCATCCTTCAACCGTTCGAAATAGTTTCCTTTTGAGAACCTGTAATCACAAACAAGCAAACATCAAATACCACCTGCATAGATAATATCATAAATCATGTCTATTATGGTGATCAAGGAATCCATAAAATAAACCATACATCAACAGCTTATTGAGAAAAACAAACTTATTTGTATTAACTTTGAAGTAGAAGAACCTTACAACCTTTTCAGCCTTGATGTTAAACAAGCTCTTCCTGGGGTCCAAAACAAGAATTTCCTTTACTTTGAAAAGCCTTACACTCCTCCAAAAGAGATCTTAGAGGTATGTAATCTCTCCTCATAAAAGCTCAACTAGGAAGACTAAGTTCTAGCAACATTTCACCTCAAAAATATTCAGCTTTCAACCCCCCAAGTAACCAGCCCAATGCTTCATTTTATAGAGCAGAGGAGGAGGTTACAAGTCCACCTATGAAAGGATATAGTCCTCCTTCAAAGGGATAAGCTCCTCACATCAAAGGGTTAGCTCCTTAAGGTATGGGATGCATGAACCTCAAGAGAGCGAACTTGCCACCTCAAGGTTCCTTCCAGAAGCTTCTAGAAATGACTGAAAGTGAGTTTTTTTAGAACATATTCGTGCCTTTTAACTTTTACAGGGGTCTACACCCATAACACAGAGACAGAGTAGTCAGGTGCACAGGAGCCATGACCATTAGGTGTGGGACCGCAGGTAATGCAAAGAGAAAGTGTGGAACCAGAGTTTTAGAGACTTTTGAGGGCTTTCTCTTATTTTCAAGGTTTGATATGAAGAACTAAGGTTTAAGACTTGCAAAGGAGAAATATATGAGTGGTAATGGACTCACACAGAATGCAGAATGTCAAGGTGAAAATTTTTTGTGCAACAGATTGCCCCCTAAAGTGAAAGGTTTGTAATAGATGAAGATAGAGTTTGTCATCTATGAAGAGTGAAGTACTTTATCATTTCAAGGATCATCCTGTGGACACCCTAGTCGGAACCTGTAAAAACATTCAATGCAAAATATATATATATGTGAACATATCATCGTTGAGGTAGGCATTCCCATACTCAAATCAAAACTAACTAGAAAACTGACTAAACTAACTAAATTGTTCTGATACATGAATGATTTTGTAATACATCATAAGTATAGACATGTGTAGACACAGTATGGGTGCAACCATCTATTTATGAATAGTCCACTATATAATGAATAAAAAAATTCCTCGCAGCCTGGATGGTAGATACTAGATCCAGGGTCTTGATTTCTGCTTCCCGAACTAGTACGATTCTCTCAATGTGAATGAATGTGTCGAAGTCGAACATCGTAGAAACAACTTGATTACCGGTCAATGATGCGAACTGTTAACAAGTGTGAGAGAAACCACCAGTAATGTCAATGGCTCTCAAAGTACTCAGTACAATCCATGAAATGTGAATAAATGAGCTGATGTCAAACATGTCATAGAATCCTTTGATCGAAGGTCAATGATGCAACCTATCATCGAAGGCGAGAAACCTACCATTAGGGCATGCAGATTCCAAGGTACTGATGATTTCTAGATCATCTTTCTACATAATGAGCTGAAGTCGATAGAAAGTGATTTGTCGTAGGTAAGCCCACAACACGAAATCATAGATCAAATTTTGAAGAAATATATTGGCAAGGACTGACTCAGGGATGGTCAAAATGGATGACAGATATTTTGCAGATGAATGGTTTATTTGAACTGACCTCTTGAACACATAACGAAATTGCATATGGTTTGGTGACAATTGACGCAAATCTAATACTCAGAAACTAGCTGAAGACTTTCAATATGGTTTGATTAACTGTTAGGCAAAGGATTTCCCAACCTAGGTGAACAAAAAGTGTCGTGTTCAAGAGTGCTCAATGGCTTTTCTAAAACACAAAGTGTGACAAACAAGTTCATTTTTCTTTCTTTTCCCCCATCATTTTTGGCAAGTACCTCTTTATTTTTAACAAGCTTGAGGAGGATAACATTTGCTTGTTTATAAGTTCATCCTTTAGATGAGTCCAACTTAGTTTCAAATTCAAACCCTATGAACGAGTGGTTTGTTCCTGTTTAAAATTGAACAGGTTCTTTACTGTTAAATTTTAACAAGTCCAGTATAGGTAAAACTCGATGTTTTTCAATTTTAGGGAGTCAGAAGAAAAACTTAAGAAAACTCCATGGTTGTCCTTTTTCATAAATTTGTGTCCCTCAAGCCCGAAAAAGTATAACATAATACTTGAGAGAACCGCTTGACCATTACGATCAAGGAGCACCTTTCATAATTAGTGGCTCTAATATGAAAAAGTAAAAAAACAATCAAAGACACGTCATTTTATAACCAATATCAAACTTGAAATGACGAAAGTTCGGTGATCTTTTCATGTTTATATGGTTAGAAAAGAGTTGTAAGTGGACTGCCTTTTTATTCTGTTTAACGAGTTAAAAGGGAAAAACTCGGCAATCTTTTTATATTTTACGAGTCAAAAAAGAGCTTAAAGAAGACTCATCCTAGAGGAACGAGTGGTATAAAGGCTAGCAATTGGTTCTAGTTGTTAGCACCTAAATCTTCCTTAGGCTGAAGGAAGGCAAAATTCAGGGTAACCACAAATCACGCTCAGTCTAGTAGCTAGCCCTACCAGAACAGGAGAGGGTTCTCTCTGTGTCACGCTCAGTAAATAAATAAACGATATGGTCTGAGGTGACTTACAGTGAATATTGATTTTAGAATAGTAAATAGATATGGAACAAGAGGCAATTTTGATAAATGACTAAGTTTCTGGGATGTATGGGACCAACGAACAGCGATGAGTAGAGAATTTAACACAAAGGCATAGATTACTTCGTGAGGCAAGACAGGCGGAAAGTCTAGCAATTAAATTTGAAGTAATGTGGAATGGAAAGATTGTTTAGGAGGGTGAAAAGGGCATAAACACATGAATCCTTTTCAATAGAACAAGAACAACATATGTAAAACTTTCCCACAGGTAGAGCAATAAATATGAATTCTACCTTACCTTACTTAGAAAATTTCACTGTAAATGAAGGTGAAATGAACTGTGAAACATAACAAAATACATATGAAACATAAAGAGAACACATTTGCTACGCTCACAACCACATGAATCAGAGTCGCTGCCTTTCATTAATCCTCTGCCAAAATATACAATGAAGAACTGAGTTTCTCTCCCACAATCTCCTAGAAATCACAATCAACCAACCCTTTGCAAATGGTTTGCATACAATAAATAGACTATGCCATGAGGATATAGAACGACCAAGAGTTGGGGAGTTTTTCGAATCATTACAAAGTGGAAGTGGAAAGCCAAGCATTAGTTATAGGTGCAGCGTTACAAAAATGACAAATGGCTTGGGTGACTGCTCGCCTTCCTTTGCCACTTGGATAGAAGCCAACCTTTAGTGGAAATACTTTAAATTTTGCCTTAGGTGCCAAAAAAAGTGTAGTGTAGATGATCAGGCCCACTTGGATAAAGTCGTGAATCGAAATGTCGCGAAGCGGAAGTGATTTTGGCCTTTTTCTCTATATGCACCGTGCCCAAATCTATATGTGGTGCGCCACTTTTGAGGCTGTTTTGAGGTACCTGCATGAGTCCAAATTGTGCCCAAGTGTGCTTTTTGGAAAGCCTGACCTATCTACTTTCCCACCCAAGTGGAATTTCTGAATTTGGTGCTCATTTTCCCCTCCAAATCTTCATTCTCCCAAGACTACTTCCTGTGTGTCAAAATAGGGGCGGAGAGGTCATTTTTTGAGTGCTTTTGACCTCCCGGGGACTCAAATCATGCCCAAATTTCTTTTCCATGCACCAGCAGGCATGATTTTTCATGTTGAATCCAAAAATGAAAGCCATTTGTGATTTGGAGCTCCCAATCCTAAGCGTCGTGCCAGTGGCACGACGCATAGGGAGAAAAAACCTGTGTTGTGCCCAAAAGTTTGTCATGTGACCAAAATTGTCCCAAATTTTTTGAAATTTGGGCTGGAGATCCTCTTTGAGGTACTATGCTAGGCCACAGAGGCTTCAGCCAATATTCGAAGCTGATCTTTCTCTTTTTGCCTCTTTTGTCTCTTTGTCGCTTTGCTCAATTTTGCCTTCAAACTCCTTATCCGAGCCTTTGAACTCATGTTCTGTGCCCTGTAATGATAAGCCATCTACCTCAGTATGGTTTTGTCCTTCTCGGCCTTCTCTAGCAGTCTCTCAAGGTGGATTTTGATGCACTCGAGCCAAGACTCACGATCATTGTTAATCTCTTGCTCTGAGGGAGTGAGCCCAATCCTCCTCTGTTGGGTAGCTCGACGATTCTCAAAGATGCTTTACAACTCCATGATCGCATGCTGGTCCTCAAGCTATTTTTTCCTCTGTTCCAAATACCTGATAATCCATTTGGCCCTCTCCAAATTGAGTGACAAGTCTTGGATCTCCGTTTTCTGCTCCTGGATGGTCCTCCTAAGTTTGGCACTCTCCACATCTGCATCATCATCATGAATAAGGATGAAGTTGGCATCCTATTCACTTGATGGCCCCTCGTCATGCATGGGCCTCTTGCCCTTGTCCTGTGCCTGTGTTGTCGATGTCGAAAGCGAGGCCCTTTCCACCCCGGGTGGAGATAACACTCGCTTTGTTGCTGCAAACAAATGTCTACTGCCTCTCTGATAGGTGATGAATACTGGCATAGTGGTGGTCTCATGGTGCTCATACTGATGAGAAGGACCACCTATCTCATGTTCACCCTCTGATAATACCTGTGAAGTGTTGGATAGGTCACGGGAGATGAAATCATCCCAAGTAATGCCCTACAATCCCAACTGATGATCCACCAAAATCTTAATAAGAGCAAAGTGATAAACATTGTTGAGTTATTGCTGAGGGGTCTTGTGCTGCATGAAGGTGTTCATCCTCTCTGTGTTCCTGCAAATGAAATATGGGATGTTCATCATCTGTACCCTGGTAAAGTGCATGAGAAACCTGATGTGATAGGCATATAGACGAGAGAACCTCCCCTCACAGCTGAAATACTTCATGATCCACTTCATGAGTGGAGCATTTTCATCTTTCAAATATCTGAACGGAAAGAATCTTTGGAGCTGCCTAAGGAAATTGGCCTTAATGTAAGGCTCATAATGCTGCCTATCCACCTTTTGTTTCTTGTGCAACTGTTCTCCAACATTCGGTATGACGGTTGCTAATGAGATAGTTTCGGGTGTCAGTGTGAAGGTGACCCCGGCCAAGTTAGAGTGACCTCCATGTAGGTGAAGCACAAAAATATGGGCGAACTCATGATGAACTCGAACATTAGCCACCCTTTGACAAAATTCAGAACATGATAGATGCTGGAAACATGACATAGCAAGAGGGCAGGCCTGCAATTCTGTGAGGGTAGTTGGCTCATCCATAACATGTTTGCCACTTTTTTTATGTCTCCGGGGAGCCTGTTCTTCCGAGGATGAATCACTTTGTGTTTCCATCTCATACTCCGATGAATGCTCAGATGCCATGACTGTTGTGTGTGTACTATACTTGGCTTTCCCTTTGATGATGGTATGAAACTAGGTGTTGTTCTGATATCTATCGATTTGAGGGGTTTCAAAGGCGACTTGAGGCAATTTGGCACAATTTCGGGCCTCTGTGGGTGTGCACCACACAACAAACCCAGTGCGCCGTGCTTTGTATATGTGCCACGCCCTTGTATTTTTACCACTACAGGGTCGCGCTTTGTGCACCGCGCTCTCTATGTGTGCCGCACCCCTCTGTGTGTGCGTCGCGCTCCTGAAAACGACTCCAAACTTCACTCAAACACGTGCTAGCTTGTCTTAATCACCTTGAAATGCTTTCTCTCCACCTTGATATGAAAAATGATTATGTTTCTTGTAGAAATCCTTTATAAAGACTTTTGGAGTCATGGGTTTAATTTTTGCTTCTTTAAAAGCCGACTTTGCTAATGTTTCATTTTGGATGTTTTCACTGAGTTAATGCAACACAGAATTTCACTTTTCCCTTTGAATTTTTAGCTAGAATGATGAACTTTTCGGCACTTTTTGCAAGGGTTGTATGACAGGGCATTTGGCCAGGGAAACCATGACTGTGCCTGAAGAGATCAACTGGAGACTTTTTTGAAAATTATCACAAATGACACACTATTTGAGTTTTCTTCAAAACACAGTTTTGAAGAACAGTCGAAGTTTGTCCACATGACGATGAAACTCTTTGAATCATAACTTTTTAAGGGCCTCCCTCTAGCCTGCATGGCTTTATTGGACATGTTTTAAGACCAAATTGATTAATCCCTAGACCTAATGACTGGAAATGACTCTCGTCCATTAAAAAATCAAACATTGATTGTCATGGACTTTAGTGAACCTTGACAAAACACCTAAGCCAGCAAGTGCCAGACATGAGGGGAACTGACTAACAAGACCTTTTCCGTCAGATTGTGGCGTGCCCCTAGCGGAATGCAGCTGAGTGAATGGAGTGAGACTCCTAAAAATGAAATGCAGAAAGATTTTTGATCTTTGACGGAGGACTGACCAGACCGACTCTAACACTGGTAATGGTGGAACTGCTCAAAACATGTAATGGTTAAGAGGTTGGCTAATAAAACCATTCATAGATGTGGTCCTTCAGGAAAGGAAAAATAACCAAGTGAAAGCATATGATCAGCCAAAGAGATGGTGGCAATGGAATGAAAACAACCAAGGCTCATCTAGCAGAATTTAGAGGATAAATATGGCAATCACAAGATGTAAAACGAGTATGGGTTAATTTTTACACAAGCTTGAACCATGGAGAACTCTTCTTGGATTTGGTTTCATGTTTCAACAAGCTTGAAATGAAAAACTATGCTTGTTATAAGTTCGCATGCCCCTAGCATAATGACTCAAAATGAGTTACATGCCCCCCAAGCTTCATTGTATTCAATGAGGTGGATGAAATGAAGATTCACTTTTGAGATCTTGGAAAGACTCGATGGATTTGTTTCATTTTTTAATGAGGTTGACATAGGAAAAGAACTATCCTCAAAACCCTTGTTTCATTTTTAAATGAGCTTGACACAAGACAAGGAACTATGCTCATGACTCCTTGTTTCATTTTTTAACGAGGTTGACACAAGACAAGGAACTATGCTCATGACTCCTTGTTTCATTTTTTAATGAGCTTGACACAAGACAAGGAACTATGCTCAAAACTTCTTGTTTCATTTTTTAACGAGCTTGACACAAGATAAGGAACTATGCTCCAGATTCCTTGTTTCATTTTTTAACGAGGTTGAGATAGGAACAAACTATCCTCGTAACATCTGGTTTCATTTTTTAACGAGCTTGACACAAGACAAGGAGCTATGCTCCAGACTCCTTATTTCATTTTTTAATGAGGTTGAGACAGGAACAAACTATCCTCGTAACATCTGGTTTCATTTTTTAACGAGGTTGAGACAGGAACAAACTATCCTTGAGACCTCTAGTTTCATTTTTTAACGAGGTTGAGATAGGAACAAACTATCTTCGCGACATCCAGTTTCATTTCTTAATGAGGTTGAGACAGGAACAAACTATCCTCACGATTGGTCAGGAATCAGAAAATGACTATACAGCTTGATATGCAATTTCGAAGGGACTTAAAGGCATTGCACCATCAAATGAATCCACCTCAGAATCGGAAGGTACGATCCAAGGATCATCAAAAGTATCATTTTTTGATGAAATCATATGAATATTTTCAATAGAAGGCGATACATTAGGAGGAGAGAAGGAAAAAGTTCCCAGTAAACCAGAATCTTTAATCAAACCTACGCCAACATCCTTGTAAGGGATAGTTGTTTTACTGACGTGCTGAACACTATCTGTAGAGGTTGGGTCAAATGAAAAATAACTCAGCTGGTCTATCGTAACGATCTCTCTGTTATGAGAAATCTTAATAAGTTGAAAGACCGATGAAACAATATTAGTCATAGCATAAGACCAACTGCGACCCAGGAGAAGGTTGTAATCTAGAGGGGCATCAACCACTTCCACATTTAGATTTACAGTTTTTCCTTCAACCCCTATAGGTAAATCTTCCAAAATACTAAAAGGATGGAACCCTTGGTCATCAAAATCCATTAGAATTGTCAGAGACTGATTGAGTGTAGGAGAACCAAGTGATCTCCAACAATGGATTGACATAATACACATAGAAGCCCCTTCATTAATTACAATCTGAAAGCAACATCTATTTTTGACTAATGCTAGAATCTAGAAAGCCATCTGATGAGGAAGGCGGGGTGTACTATTCTCTAAATCGAAGATTATTAGGTTTGGATCCTGAATATCAACAGCTCCTATAGTAGACAATAGTAATTTACGTTGTGCTAGGCATGATTGCAGCACTTCCAAAGCTGACATTCTGAAGGGGCAATGACTAAGTCTTCAACAATGTTATAATTCTGAGCAGCTCTCGCATGTGGATTGAAAGCTGATTTCTGAAATATACCTTTAGCAGGCGATTTGATTGCTAAGTAAGAGTTAAGTTTCTCTATCTGTAGTGGACTAGAACCAGGAGGAGGTGTAGTTGATGTGCTTGAATTAGAAGATTCTGCTTCTTTACCATCAACAGGATTTTTACTACCATAATCTTGTGATCGCATCGCAATCCTGACATGAGACATCATCATAATGGGTTCTTCTGAGGTATTCGAGGAAGAAACAACCACCTTACTTTCTTGAGTAGGAAAAGGATCCTTCAAGACAATAGGTGTTTGAGAACCTTTAACGAATTTCGAAAACTCTACTCGATATGGGGATTCTTTTGTAAAATGATCCTCATCACAAATGAAACAAGGATAGTGAGTTTTTCATTTTTCATCAATAGATTCATTTTTATTTGTTTTATCTTTTGAATTTTGATTGTTTTCGTTCTTCCCCTTCTCTTTGCTATCGGATTTGGTCGTAGATGAATCTACAACATGGATGTCGGTAGAAGCTTCAGTGGAAGAATCTCCTTTCGGGGAATTAGGTAAAGTTATTGTAGGAGAAGAACTTTTTGAAGATTTCTTCTTGCTTTTAGTACTAACTGAACCAATCATACCATCAGCAGCATGAGACCCTGAAGCAGTTGTATTTTTTGGAATATTAGGGATTTTTTCATGTAAAGTACCTGACTGCGTATAAACGAGGTCAAGGTACTAAGCTTGAGCAATGACTTTCTCTTCAGTGAAAACTCCTGCCTTAGCTACATCTTCAGTTATTTTAGGTAACAATGATTTAATGAACCATTCTACTAAACTTTGATCCGGAATGAAAAATTTCACGAAACACCATCTATGTCGCCATTCATGAATATGACTAGAAATATATGTGGACGTGGATGGTTTTAGTGACGTTAACAATTCCATGCCATTGTCGTATTTGACAGGCAACTGAAAATGAGTTAAGAAAGAAGTGACTAAAATTATAAAAAGAGCCTTGTGGTAACTCAATGTACCATTTGGTGGTAAGACCAATAAGAGTTCTTTGAAAAAGACGCAATCGAATTGAATCATCAACGATTGAATTAGATGCACACCAGAGGTGATAAGTCATAACATGATTTGACAGATCCTCACCTGAATTACCCTCGAATTTTGGGATATCACTGGGCAACTTATTAGGCATTAGTGGCCAATATGGAAGATAGTAAATCAGATTGTTTGTAAGGCGCGACAAATCAGGTAAATCCAAAGTTGCAATAAATGGTAATTGACGGTTAGGTTCATGAAAACCTTGTGTAATGAGACCAGTTCCAGGAGGAGGATATCCAAGATAACATGGAATCTGATTTGCATTAGGAATGTTATAACCTCCTAGTAAACTAGGATTATAAGTATAGCTAGGGTACGGTTGATACTGATAAACTGGGTTTTGTACAGTAGGACCAGATTGATATTGTCCCTGATACAGTTGACTCGTGGCAATTGCAATTGGACCAAATTGTCCTACAGGCATCTAGACCGAAGTTTGAACTGTAGGCCCTAACTAGGGTAGAGAGACTTGAGGAGTTTGCACTGATGCAGGGATAGTAGAAACCGGAGCTACATATGCTCTAGAAATAGGTGTGGTAGGTTGAATAGAAAATGCAGCAGTTGTAGTAGCAGTTCGAGGCAGAGTCTGAGCTGAGCTAGGTCGAGGCCGCTAAACTAAACCAGGTGCAGAGGTTTGAACTGTAGGTTGGACAGGTTGCTGGGTTGGACTAGAAACCAAAGGTTGTCCAAGTTGACTTGATAACTGCACATTAGGTTCAAATTCTGTTGAGTTTGAGACGGATCCCACACCATATTCATTTCGGGACCCATAAAAGGTCATACATATGGAGGACCATAACCTGGTTGAATGTAGGGTTGATAATTAAGTGATACATTTCTAGCTCTTTATAAAAATGATTGACCAAAATGCGGTTGGAAACCTTAAGTTAGGTACTGACCTTGAGGTCAATAACCTTGAGGCACGTACTGAATCTGGGGTTGATAAGCATCCTGAGTAATATACTGGGTCTGGGGTTGACCTTGGGGTATGTACTGTCCTAAAGGTTGAAAACCTTGAGGTAGCCCTCTAGGCGGAAACTGACTACCTTGGGGTTGCCCCCTAGGCAGTAACTGACTAACTTAAGGTTTCTCCCCAAGCGGTAACTGACTACCTTGCCCCCCAGGCGGTAACTGACTACCTTGAGGTTGAGGATTTGGAATACTACCTGACACCATAAAAATCTACTCTATGTTCAATGTTTTAGTTCCATTATTACCAGGTGATAACTGATGTTCAGTTGCTCGAGGAGTTGCTCCTGAAAAAATACCAGAAAGTGACTGGTACCCCAAAGGAACAGAAGGACCGCCATATAAAAATGTTTCCAGTGATTGGGAAAACATAGATGACTGTCTTGACATGATTAATCAAGGATAATAATCTCTCGGTGTAGGATGAAAATAATCACACGCAAACAAAGAAAATTTCAATAAAAGCACCTAAAGTCTCTAAAGTAACAAACAACTAAATCACACACCTAAAAAATCTAAGAGTTCAAACCACACAAAACAGTAACTTTCCATACTAAAAACACTAGTTGGTGATGAAATCCAACGTCGTAGAATTTTAATATAGAAAGGGCGGTTTGAACATTTACCCCGACAACGTACTTAATGAGACAAACTAGCACAAGTTTCTTCACAAAACCATCTCAAGTGAAGAGAACCCCCCAGAGAGTCCAAGTGAGTCTAGTCAACGTCTGCTCCAGGTATAGTGAGACTTGTCCTTCATCACCACCTTAGGAAATAATCTTAAGTTTTTATGGACACTAAGGTTACCAATAGCAACAAATACAACTGGGGGAACAGTCTACGATTCGATCTACGTGCAAGGGTAGAGTAACAAAGCTCAATCCCCTTGAAGGCTCCTCGACTTGATCAATCCAAGGTTTACCAACAAGTGACACCAAACTCCTCGACAATGGCTAATCTGAGGTTTACCGTTTATAATATGTGCAAATCTTCTATCTTTACCAATGAAACAAACTTGATTGTCTCAAAGGTTCGGACATGATCTCATGATTGACTCCTTTAAGAGAAGCTTCCCAGAATGTATTAATTATAATTGGATTTGTTTCCTACCACAAGATGTATCTACTTGTTTGTTTTAACTATCTTGGAGAGTTAATTACTCGCTACTCCAAGATACTAGCCTAAGCTATATTGGTGATAAGAGCCCTACAAATAAAAAAGATTACTAGATAAATTTTAATTAAGTGTTGCTTTTATGGGTTGTTCTTTAAGTCAATAGGTATGGAAATGAAAATTTGATGGTGTGAAGACTCGACTCCAGAAACACTAAAAAATGCGCCTAAAATGATAAACAATTTGTTTTTTCTCTCAATGAATTTCTAGCTAAAAGAAAGAGCTCGAGAATGCAATTCCTTAAGAAACTAGTCTTTCTTTCAACATAGAAATGGAAAGAAAATCCCTTTGTCTTTTTCAATAAGAACTCAAAGTGAGACTACTACTTAATGCTCACAATAAATCGCTTCTCTTTTTCAAAACTCGAAACTACAGAAGACAATTTCTTTCAAAAGAGATCTAGAAGTTCTAGAAAACATTCAAAACTACAAAACTAATCTTGAGATCTAAAAACTAATTTGAATAAAAGCTTCAATTATTTTTGAGGACATTTTACTTAGTTGTTCATAAACTAAGGATTCATTCGTTCAGAATAACAAATCAATCAAAAAACATCAAGATATGTTTTCTTTTAGAAAAATGAAATTCAAAACTTATAACCAAGTTCGTTCAAAGATTTGTGAACAGAAAACTAAATCTATTTCTCACAAAGGATAGATTTCACAACTCAATCAGACTCATTAAGAAGACAAAAAGATACCAGGGTAATCTAAGGTTTCTCAACCTTCTGATCTTTGAGTCACTACAGATACCAAGTGAAAACCACTCCAGGCATGCAAAACTTCTAGAAAATCATCTAAATCCAAAATACCATCAGAACTCACTAACAAGAGATTTTTGACAGAAAGAATGTAGATCTGGGTAGACACTAAAAGCCCTAAATGAAACCTAAACTTAATTGGATGAAAATATTTTAGATTTAAAAAAAAAATTTGTAGGGTCCACAGGCTTCTAGAAGAACCAGATGCGGTACCGCTCTGTTTCCTAAAGGAAGAGTGCGGAGATGCCCACACTGTCTATAAAGAGAAAGTGCGATCCCATGAAAACTTAAAAAAAAAACAATAAATAATTCAAATCCTAAAAACTACCCAATCCAACACACATCAAGCAAAAACCAGAAACGAGAACAAGTTTCTCAAGTCAAAGACAAAGGAAAACCAAAAACCAAATTCACATCCCTAGTATGGTCACCAATTTGTTGGCCAGATAAATCGATCTTCTGGACAAGGCTGATCTCCCTAGTATTAGAAGATAGTTTAGAAACAAACAGACAAATAAAATCTATCTTTCTCTAGACATATGCGATTCATAAATAAAAACTATAGAGGTGTTAAGACCCTACCTTAAGTCCAACGCTAGTTTGTAGCATCCATCCTTCAACCGTTCGAAAGAGTTTCCTTTTGAGAACCTGTAATCACAAACAAGAAAATATCAAATACCACCTACATAGCTAATATAATAAATCATGTTTATTATGGTGATCAAGGAATCCATAAAATAAACCATACATCAACAGCTTATTGAGAAAAACAAACTTATTTGTATTAACTTTGAAGTAGAAGAACCTTACAACCACTTTAGCCTTGATGTTGAACAAGCTCTTCCTGGGGTCTGAAATAGGAATTTTCTTTACTTTTACAAGACTTGCACTCCTCCAAATGAGATATTAGAGGTATGTAATCTCTCCTCATAAAAGCTCAACTAAGAAGATTAAGTTCTAGCAGCATTTCACCTCAAAAATATTCAGCTTTCAACCCCCCAAGTAACCAACCCAATGCTTCATTTTATAGAGAAGAGGAGGAGGTTACAAGTCCACCTATGAAGGGATAGAGTCCTCCTTCAAAGGGATAAGTTCCTCACATTAAGTGGTTAGCTCCTTAAGGTATGGGATGCATGAACCTGAAGAGAGAGAGCTTGCCACCTCAAGATTCCTTCCAGAAGCTTTTAGAAATGACTGAAAGTGAGTTTGTTTTAGAATATATTCATGCCTTTTAACTTTTATAGGGGTCTGCACCCATAACACAGAGACACAGTGGTCAGGTACGCAGGAGCCATGACCATTAGGTGTGGGACCGTAGCTAATGCAAAGAGAAACTGCGGAACCAGAGTTTCAGAGAGTTTTGAGGGCTTTCTCTTACTTTCAAGGCTTGATATGAAGAGCTGAGGTTTAAGACTTGCAAAGGAGGAAAATATTAGTGGTAATGGACTCACACAGATTGCAGAATGTCAAGGTGACAACGTTTTGTGCAACAGATTGCCCCCTAAGGGTCGAAGTCTGTAATAGATGAAGATAGAGTTTTCCATCTATGAAGAGTGAAGTACTTTATCATTTCAAGGATCATCCTATGGACACCCTAGTCAGAACTTGTAAAAACATTCAATGCAAAATATATATATGTGAACATATCATCGTTGAGGTAGGCATTCCCGTACTCAGATCAAAACTAACTAGAAAACTGACTAAACTAACTAAACTATTCTGATACATGAATGATTTTGTAATACATCATAAGTATAGACATGTGTAGACACAGTATGGGCGCAACCATCTTTTTATGAATAGTCCACTGTATAATGAATAAAAAAATTCCTCGTAGCTTGGATGGTAGAAACTAGATCCAGAGTCTTGATTTCTTCTTCCCAAACTAGTATGATTCTCTCCATGTGAATGAATGCGTAAAAGTCGAACATGGTAGAAACCACTTGATTACCAGTCAATGATGTGAACTATTAACAAGTGTGAGAGAAACCACCAGTAATGTCAATGGCTCTCAAAGTACTCAGTATAATCCATGAAATGTGAATAAATGAGTTGATGTCATACTTGTCATAGAATCCTTTGATCGAAGGTCAATGATGCAACCTATCGTCGAAGGCGAGAAACCTCCCATTAGGGCATGCAGATTACAAGGTACTAACAATTTCTAGATCATCTTTCTAGATAATGAACTGAAGTCAATGGAAAGCAATCTGTTATAGGCAAGCCCACAACACGAAATCATAGTTCAAGTTTTGAAGAAATATATTGGCAAGCACTGACTCAAGGATGGTCAAAATGGATGACAAATATTTTGCAGATGAATGGTTTATTTGAACTAACCTCCTGAACACATAACGACACTGCAGATGGTTTGGTGACAATTGACCCAAAGCTAATACCCAAAAACTGGCTAAATATTTTCAATATGGTTTGATTAATTGTTAGGCAAAGGATTTTCCAACCTAGGTGATCAAAAAGTGTCGTGTTCAAGAGTGGTTACTGGCTTTTCTAAAACACAGAGTGTAACAAACAGGTTCATTTTTCTTTCTTTTCCCCCACCATTTTTGGCAAGTACCTATTTATTTTTAACAAGCTTGAGGAGGATAACATTTGCTTGTTTATAAGCTCATCCTTCGAATGAGTCCAGCTTAGTTTAAAATTTAAACCCTAAGAAGGAGTGGGTCGTTCCTATTTAAAATTGAATAGGTCCTTTACTATTAAATTTTAACGAGTCCAGTATAGGAAAAACTTGGTTTTTTTCAATTTTAGGGAGTCAGAAGAAAAACTGAAGAAAACTCCATGGGTGTCCTTTTTCATAAATTTGTGTCCCTCAAGCTTGAAAAAGTATAAAATAATACTTGAGAGAAGCGCTTGACCATTACGATCAAGGAGCACTTTTTATGACCAATATCGATTGAAGACATGTTGTTTTATAACCAATATCGAACTTAAAATGACAAAAGTTCGGTGTTCTTTTCATGTTTATACAGTCAAAAAAGAGTTGTAAGTGGACCACCTTTTTATTCTATTTAACGAGTTAAAAGGGAAAAACTCAGCAATCTTTTCATATTTACAAGTCAAAAAAGAGCTTAAAGAAGACTCGTCCTAGAGGAATGAGTGGTTAAAGGGTAGCAATTAGTTCCGGTAATGGTGGAACTTTTCAAAACATATAATGGTTAAGAGGCTAGCTAATAAAACCACTCATAGATGTGGTCCCTCAAGAAAGGAAAAACAACCAAGTGAAAGCATATGATCCGCCAAAGAAATGGTGGCGATGGAATGAAAACAACCAAGTCTCATCTAGCAGAATTTAGCGGATAAAAACGGCAATCAAGAAATGTAAAATAGGTATGGGTTCATTTTTACACAAGCTTGAACCATGGATAACTCTGCTTGGATTCGGTTTCATGTTTTAACAAGCTTGAAATGAAAAACTATGCTTGTTATAAGTTCGCATGCCCCCAGCATAATGACTCAAAACAACGTACATGGCCCCCAAGCTTTATTGCATTCAACGAGGTGGATGGAATGAAGGTTCACTTTTGAGATCTTGGTTAGACTCGAGGGAGTTGTTTCATTTTTTAATGAGGTTGACACAAGAAAAGAACTATCCTCAAAACCCTTGTTTCATTTTTTAAACGAGCTTGACACAAGACAAGGAACTATGCTCATGACTCCTTGTTTCATTTTTTAATGAGCTTGACACAAGACAAGGAACTATGCTCATGACTCCTTGTTTCATTTTTTAACGAGCTTGACACAAGACAAGGAACTATGCTCAAAACTCCTTGTTTCATTTTTTAACGAGCTTGACACAAGACAAGGAACTATGCTCTAGACTCCTTGTTTCATTTTTTAACGAGGTTGAGACAAGAACAAACTATCCTCGCAACTCCTTGTTTCATTTTTTAACGAGCTTGACATAAGACAAGGAACTATCCTCTAGACTCCTTGTTTCATTTTTTAACGAGGTTGAGAAAGGAACAAACTATCCTCGTGACATCAGGTTTCATTTTTTAACAAGGTTGAGGCAGGAACAAACTATCCTCGAGACATCCATTTTCATTTTTTAACGAGGTTGAGACTGGAGCAAACTATCATTGCGACATCCAGTTTAATTTTTTAATGAGGTTGAGATAGGAACAAACTATCCTCACGATTGGTCAGGAATCAAAAAACGACTGTACAACCTTATATGCAATTTCAAAGGGATTCAAAGGCATCACGCCATCAAATGAATCCACCTCAGAATCGGAAGGTACGATCCAAGGATCATTAAAAGTATTAGTTTTCGATGAAATCATATGAATATTTGCAATAGAAGGTGATACGTTAGTAGGAGGGAAGGAAAAAGTTCCCAGTAAACCAAAATATTTAATCAAACCTACGCCAACATCCTTGTAAGGGATAGTTGTTTTATCGACGTACTGAACATTATCTGTAGAGGCTAGGTCAGATGAAAAATAACTCAGCTGGTTTATAGTAATGATCTTTCCATTATGAGGAAACTTAATAAGCTGAAAGACCAATGAAACAATAATAGTCATAGCATAAGACCAACTGCGACCTAGGAGAAGGTTCTAATCTAGAGGGGCATCAACCACTTCCACATCTAGATTTACAGTTTTGCCTTCAACCCCTATAGGTAAATCTTCCAAAATACTAAAAGGATGGAACCCTCGGTCATCAAAAGCCTTTAGAATTATCGGAGACTGATTGAGTGTAGGAGAACCAAGCCATTTCCAACACTGGATCGACATAATACACATAGAATTCCCTTCATCAATTACAGTCCGAAAGCAAGGTCTATTTTTGACTAACACTGGAATCTGGAAAGCCATTTGATGAGGAAGGTGGGGTGTACTATTCTCTAAATCGAATATTATTAGGTTCACATCCTGAATATCAATAGCTCCTATAGCAAACAATAGTAATTTACGTTGTGCTAGGCATGATTGCAGCACTTCCAAAGCCGGAATTGCTGAAGGGGAAATGGCTAAGTCTTCAACAATGTTATAATTCTGAGCAGCTCTCGCATGTGGATTGAAAGCTGATTTCCGAAATATACCTTTAGCAGGCAGTTTGATTACTAAGTCAAAGTCAAGTTTCTCTATCTATAGTGGACTAGAATCAGGAGGAGGTGTAGTTGATGTGTTTGAATTAGAAGATTTTGCTTCTTTACCATCAACAAGATTTTTACTACCATAATCTTGTGATCGTGTCGTAATCCTAACATGGGACATCATCATAATGGGTTCTTCTGGGGTATTCGAGGAAGAAACAACCACCTTACTTTCTTGAGTAGGAAAAGGATCCTTCAAGACAACAGGTGTTTGAGAACCTTTAACGAATTTTGAAAACTCTGCTCGATATGGGCATTCTTTTGTAAAATGATCCTGATCACAAATGAAACAAGGGTAGCGAGATTTTTGTTTTTTGTCAATAGATTCATTTTTATTTGTTTTATCTTTTGAATTTTGATTGTTTTTGTTCTTCCCCTTCTCTTTGCTGCTGGATTTGCTCGTAGATGAATCTATGACATGGATGTTGGCAGAAGCTTCAGCGGAAGAATCTCCTTTCAGGGAATTAGGTAAAGTTATTGTAGGAGAAGAATTTTTTGAAGATTTCTTCTTGATTTTAGTACTAACTAAACCAATCATACCATCAGCAGCATGAGACCCTAAAGGAGATGTAGTTTTTGGAAGATCAGGGATTGTTTCGTGTAAAGTACTTGACTGTGTATAAACGAGGTCAAGGTACTGAGCTTGAGCAATGAGTTTCTCTTCAGTGACAACTCCTGCCTTAGCTACATCTTCAGCGATTTTAGGTAACAATAATTTAACAAACCATTCAGCTAAAATTTGATCTGGAACGAAAACTTTCACCAAAAGCTATCTATGTCGCCATTCATGAATATGATCAAAAATATATGTGGACGTGGATTGTTTTAGTGAAGTTAACAATTCCATGCCATTGTCGTATCTAACAGGAAACTAAAAATGAGTTAAGAAAGAAGTGGCTAACTGACTAAAATTATAGAAAGAGCCTTGTGGTAACTCAATGTACCATTTGGCGGCAAGACCAATAAGAGTTCTTTGAAAAACATGTAATCAAATTGAATCATCAATGATTGAATTAGATGCACACCAGAGGCGTTAATTCATAACATGATTTGACGGATCCTCACTTGACTTACCCTCGAATTTCGGGATATCACTAGGCAACTTATTATGAATTGGCGGACAATATGGAAGATAGTAAATCGGATCGTTCGTAAGGCGCGACAAATCAGGTAAATCCAAAGTTGCAATAAATGGTAATTGATGGTTAGGTTCATGAAAAACTTGTGTAATGAGATCAGCTCCAGGAGGAGGATATCCAGGATAACCTAGAATCAGATTTGCATTAGGAATGTTATAACCTCCTGGGAATCCAGGATTATAAGTATAGATAGGGTATGGTTGATACCGATAAACTGGGTTTTGTACAATAATATTGGATTGATACTATCCCTGGTACGGCTCACTCGTGGTAGTTGTACTTGGACCAAATTGTCCTGCAGGCATCTGGACTGAAGCCTGAACTGTAGGTCCTGACTAGGGTACAAAGATTTGGGGAGTTTGCACTGATGCAGGGATAGTAGAAACCAGAGCTACAAATGCTCCAGAAACAGCTGTGGTAGGTTGAACAAAAAATGTAGTAGTTGCAGTAGAAGTTCAAGGCAGAGTATGAGGTGAGCTAGGCCCAGGCTGCTAAACTAAACCAAGTGCAGAGGTCTGAACCGTAGGTTGGACAGGTTACTGGGTTGGACCAGAAACCAAAGGTTGTCCAGGTTGACTTGATAATTGCACATTAGGTTGCAAAGTCTGTTGAGTTTGAGATGGATCCCACACCATATTCATTTCGGGACCCATAAAAGGTTGTACATATGGAGGACCATAACCTGGTTGAACGTAGGGCTGATAATTAAGTGATACAATTCTAGATCTTTGTAAAAATGATTGACCAAAAGGCGGTTGGAAACCTTGAGTTGGGTACTGACCTTGAGGTTGATAACCCTGAGGCACGTACTAAATTTGGGGTTGATAGGCATCCTTAGGAATATACTGAGTCTGGGGTTGACCTTGGGGTATGTACTGTCCTGAAGGTTGAAAACTTTGAGGTAGCCGTCCAGGCAGAAACTGACTACCATGGGGTTCGCCCCCAGGCAATAATTGACTACCTTGAGGTTACCCCCTAGGCAGTAACTGACTACCTTGCCCCCCAGGCGGTAAATGACTACCTTGCCCCCCAGGCGGTAACTGACTACCTTGAGGTTGAGGATTTGGAATACTACTTAACATTATAAAAATCTGCTCTGTGTTCAACGTTTTAGTTCCATTATTACCGGGTGATAACTGATGTTCAGTTAGTCGAGGAGTTGCTCTTGAGAAAATACCAAAAAGTGACTAGTACCCCAAAGGAACAGAAGGACCACCATATAAAAATGTTTCCAGTGGTTGGGAAAACATAGATGACTATCTTGACATGATTGATCAAGGATAATAATCTCTGGGTGTAGGATGAAAATAATCACACGCAAACAAAGAAAATTTCAGTAAAAGCACCTAAAGTCTATAAAGAAACAAACAATTGAGTCACACGCCTAAAAAATCTAAGAGTTCAAACTACACACAAGCAGTAACTTCCCATACTAAAAACACTAGTTGGTGATGAAATCCAACGTCGTAGAATTTTAATACAGAAAGGGTGGTTGGAAAAATTACCCTGACAACCTGCTTAATGAAACAGACTGGCAGAAGTTTCTTCACGAAACCATCTCGAGTGAAGATAACCCCCTAGAGAGTCCAAGTGAGTCTAGTCGATGTCTGCTCCAGGTACAGTGAGACCCATCCTTCACCGTCACCTTAGGAAATAATCTTAAGTTTTTATGGACACTAAAGTTAACAACAATAACAAATACAACTGGGGGAATAGTCTATGACCCAATCTACATGCAAGGGCAGAGTAAGAAAGCTCAATTCCCTTGAAGGCTCTTCGACATGATCAATTCGAGGTTTACCAACAAGTGACCCCAGGCTCCTCGACAAGGGTTAATCCAAGGTTTACCATTTATAATATGTGCAAATCTTCTATCTTTCCCAATGAAACATACTTGATTGTCTCAAAGGTTCGGACATGATCTTGTGATTTACACCTTTAATAGAAGCTTCCTAGAATGTATCAATTACAATTGGATTTATTTCCTACCGCAAGATGTATCTACGTGTTTGTTTTAACTAACTTGGAGAGTTAATTACTCCCTACCCCAAGATACTAGCCTAAGCTATATTGGTGATACGAGCCCTACAAATAAAAAAGATTACTAGATAAATTCTAATTAAGTGTTGCTTTTATGGGTTGTTATTTAAGTAAATATTTATGGAAATGAAACTTTGATGGTGTGAAGACTCGACTCCAAAAACACTAAAAAATGCACCTAAAATGATAAACAATTCTTTGTCTTTCAGTGAATTTCTAGCTAAAAGAAAGAGTTCAAGAATGCAATTCTTTAAGAAACTAGTCTTTCTTTCAACATAAAAATGGAAAGAAAATCTTTTTGTTTTTTTCAATAAGAACTCAAAATGAGACTACTAATTAATGCTCACAATAAATCCCTTTTCGTTTTCAAAACTCGAAACTACAAAAAACAATTTCTTTCAAAAGAGATCTAGAAGTTCTTGAAAACACTAAAAACTACAAAATTAATCTTGAGATCTAAAAACTAATTTGAATAAAAGCTTCAATTCTTTTTTAGGAAATTTTACTTAGTTGTTCATAAACTAAGGATTCATTCATTTAGAATAACAAATCAATCAAAAAACATCCAGATATGTTTTCTTTTGGAAAAATGAAATTCAAAACTTATAACCAAGTTCGTTCAAAGATTTGCAAACAGAAAACTAAATCTATTTCTCACAAAGGATAGATTTCACAACTCAGTCAAACTCATCAAGAAGACAAAAAGACACTAGGGTAATCTAAGGTTTCTCAAGCTTTTAATCTTTGAGTCACTACAGAGACCAAGTGAAAACCACTCTAGGCATGCAAAACTTATAGAAAATCATCTAAAACCAAAATACCATCGGAACTCATTCACAAGAGATTTTTGATAGAAAGAATGCAGATATGGATAGACAATCAAAGCCCTAAATGAAACCTAAACTTAATTGGAAGAAAATATTTTAGATTAAAAAAAAAAAAATTCTAGGCTCTGCAGGCTTCTAGAAGAACTAGATGCGGTACCGCTCTGTTTGCTAAAGGAAGAGTGTGGAGATGCTCGCACTGTCTGTAAAGAGAAAGTGTGATCCCTTGAAAACTTCGAGAAAAAACAAAAAATAATCTAGATCCTAAAAACTACCCAATCCAACACGCATCAAGAAAAAACCAGAAATGAGAACAAGTTTCTCAAGAAAAGACAAAGGAAAACCAAAAACCAAATTCAGATCCCCAGTATGGTCACCAATTTATTGGCCAGATAAATCGATCTTGTGGACAAGGCCGATCTCCCTAGTATCAAAAGATAGTCTATCAACAAACAAACAAATAAAATCTATCTTTCTCTAGACATATGCGATTCATAAATAAAAACTATAGAGGTGTTAAGACCCTACCTTAAGTCCAATGCTAGTTTGTAGCAGCCATCCTTCAACCATTCGAAAGAGTTTCCTTTTTAGAACCTACAATCACAAACAAGCAAACATAAAATACCACCTGCATAGCTAATATCATAAATCATGTCTATTATGGTGATCAAGGAATCCATAAAATAAACCATACATAAACAGCTTATTGAGAAAAACTAACTTATTTGTATTAACTTTGAAGTAGAAGAACCTTACAACCTTTTTAGCCTTGATGTTGAACAAGCTCTTCCTGGGGTCCGAAACAGGAATTTCCTTTACTTTGACAAGCCTTGCACTCCTCCAAATGAGATATTAGAGGTATGTAATCTCTCCTCATAAAAGCTCAACTAAGAAGACTAAGTTCCAACAACATTTCACCTCAAAAATATTCAGCTTTCAACCCCCCAAGTAACCAGCCCAATGCTTCATTTTATAGAGAAAACGAGGAGGTTACAAGTCCACCTATGAAGGGATAGAGTCCTCCTTCAAAGGGATAATCTCCTCACATCAAGGGGTTAGCTCCTTAAGGTATGGGATGCATGAACCTCAAGAGAGCGAACTTGCCACCTCAAGATTCCTTCTAGAAGCTTCTAGAAATGATTGAAAGTGATTTTTTTTTAGAATATATTCACGCCTTTTAACTTTTATAGTAGTCTTCACCCATAACACAGAAACAGAGCGGTCAGGTGTGCAGGAGCCATGACCGTTAGGTGAGGGACCTCTAGTAATGCAAAGAGAAAGTGTGGAACTAGAGTTTTAGAGACTTTTGAGGGTTTTATCTTACTTTCAAGGCTTGATATGAAGAACTGACGTTTAGGACTTGCAAAGGAGGAAAATATGAGTGGTAATGGACTCACACAGATTGCAGAATGTCAAGGTGACAATTTTTTGTGCAACAAATTTGTTTAGTGTTCTTGTGGAGAGAACTCATATTCCTGCAAGTCTGTTGTATTTTCTTGTAGGGATGTAATTTTATTGATGAAAATAATGAAGATTGGTGTCATGATCAGCTTCTAATCTTGTTCACTTCCATAGGTCTCTAAGTTTCCTTGGTCTTGGCCATCCCAGGAGTCTCAGATCCATTTTTTATCATTTGTTTTTATTCTTTTCACTTCTTACTCACATGCATCTCTTGTTTTTATTTCTTTCTATTTCTGCATTTAGTATTAATGATTTATTGTTGTAGGATTGGGTTTAAAGGTTGATGTAAGTTCCTTTTGAGGATCACAAGCATCATTTCATCCTTGGAAAAGATTTGGATGGTAATAGTAATCATTTAGCTACTTGGATTAACTTTCTTATTCCCAAATCTAGATTTCTGGAATTCCTTTGTGGCAAAGAATAATAAATTTATGCTATTTTTTAGAGCATGCTAATGAGCTTCAATCGAGTTGGTTCCAATTGCATTAGACCACAAAAGAATTATAGTTCATAAAAAAAATTACTCCATTGAATTTTCACTTGATTAGGTTAGCATTTTATAGATTTACTAGCTCACTAGTTCTCGAATTTCTAGATTTTCGACTAGTAATTTTATGCTATTTTTTAGCATGGGTTAACAAAGGTATTTTTTAGTGATTCCACTTGGAATGGAGACCTAAGACATCCTAGTCAATAACAAAATTTGTCCCATCCAATTTGGATTTTATTTTCTTGGTCATTCAATGAATTATAATTTTGTATAGTAAATTTGTAACATCCTGTAGTAAAACAGGGGATCCTATAGAAGAACTAGTACATCCTGTAGGAAATCCTGTAGCAGCCTGTTTTGAGCCCGAATTGAGAAAATTCATCCTTGAAGCTGGGATTATGCCTCTACTTGACCTCCATGCCATCAAGACCATTTTAACCCTCTTCCTCCATACCTGTCTCCCCTGCCAAAGAACAAGTGAGGATTAGCATTTGCAATTATAAAACAAAAGGATTAAAAAAATAGTTATTTTATATTCACACATGCACATAACAGTTAATACTCCCTAAAGAAGACTCCAGACTTAGTTATTTTAACTCATCACATGTGATAAATAGGGTTAAGTTAGGGTTCTTCTACATTTAGTTCATGATCTTTATGTAATTAGAATATGTTTCTTTCCTTGTACTTTATTTCTTACAATAGGTTAAGGTTTCCATTTCGAGCATTTCATTTTATGCAATTAGTTTAGGATTTGGTTTCAGTTCATGCACTCCATTACATCTTGATAGTAAAGGAAGAACACATTGTATGCTACACATATAGTGCCTATACCTCTTAAGTTTGTACGAACCCCAGGTTGATAATTAAAAGTCTGTAGTCTTGGGAGTTGCAGCATTCTTGTTGCAATACTGAAGCTCATCATGTGTCATCCAACAATATTGGCTTCCCTACAACATCAAGCCTTTAATGGATGAGGTATTGTGTGATTTTTATCCTTTTGAAGTTTGTGATGTATTATTAGGCCAACCATACTTGTGGAAGAATCATGCTATGTATGAGTCAAGGCCTCGCTTTATTATTATTCATTTGGGAAATAGGTTATATAGGATACTGAATGTAGCCCTACCTACCACCGTCTCTTTGATGTCTACTAATAAATGTAGTAAGATCAAATCCTAAACCATGAATTTATGTTTCTTTCTGATTTGATCTCAAAATAAGAGGAATATTATGGCCACATCCATGGCCCCGATGTTACATGTCTACTTGGGCACATCACTCTCGATAATCAGATAAATGTAAACATGGTCTGTCAAACCCTAATTCAGTTGCTACATGCCCTCGACATGCTACTTCATTGATTTTTTTCATCCATGAATGTTTCCTAGTTTAAAACCCTGCTGAAATGCCTCCTTAGGACACTAGCGCAGTCTTGGTCAAGGGAAATTGCTCTACATAGTAGGTAGGCCCATTCATACCTGCACTGCATAGAACTTAGGCCCACTTAAGCCTACACTAGGTGAGGATGAACGAAACTGGCATAGGATTTTAGGAATATTCCTTGATTCTAGAGCATTCTAGAAGGATTCCCAGCTCTTATCTCATCCTATGAGCTAAACTTTGGATAGGCTATGGATCATCTAATCCTCTATCCTCTCATCCCTTTCTCCATGGAAAATAACTATCCAGTTATGGAAAACAATTCAATACCATATTTATGTCAAAGCCACTTGCATTTCTCTATAAATTGACCACTCATCATAGTGATCAGGAGGCTAGAACTTGGATATTATAGAGAGATATTGTTGATTTGAGACTTGAAATCATTGTCAAGTAATGCTATGATGTTTGATTGATGTGATATTGGTGTGATGAGGGTTTGGACTAAGCTGGATGAGTGACAGGGGATCGAACCAAATTGGGTGTAACTTCTCCTTCTATCAATCAATAAAGTTGTTTGTTCCTTTTCCAATACTTTTGTCTATACCTATGATGAATGTATGTTCAAATGTTGTCAATTCCATTTGTTTATAGTAGATAGATCATATGCTTTGATTGTTGTCATCTTCTATTTATGTTGGCAAGTACCAATTGAGTGAATTCAGTGTGAGCGGGAGCGATAGGAGAAATTCAAAGGAGATCAAAGGAAGCGAAGGCTCACAAGCAGGTTCCTTTATCTTATCTATCTATTGTAGGAAAAGGTTAAACATCTTTACTTCTATTTTTATAAGTGTAACTACCCACTTAGGGAAGATTTACTTATCCATAGGTATAAATTCTGTATAACACCCGGGGAAGGGTTCCTCCACACAGCAGAAGCAGGTGGATAAGGTCCTTGAAGAATACAGGGACATCTTCTCCTCACACATAGAGGTACCCTTGGATTGTCAAGTAAAGAATTCGATCAATTTGACTCTAAAAACACCTCTACCGAACATGCTGATACATCGCCACTCCATTATAGAAAATGAAGGTATCAAGCGGAAAATCTAGGATTTTCTACAAAAAATGACACATCTGCCCAAGTTCTGCACCTTGTGGGAGCTCGATTGTACTTGTAAAGAAGAAGGATAGGACTTAGAGGCTCTAGATTGATTATTGTGCACTAAAAAACATCACTTTTAAGAGCAAGTATCCAATCCCACGGATTGATGACCTTCTGGACCAACTCAAGGGGGCTAAGTATTTTAGCAAGATCTATATAAAGTATGTTTGTCACCAGGTTCCAATATGGCCCAAAAATGAATGGAAGACCATATTCAAATCCAAGGAAGGCCTTTTTGAATGGCTGGTTATGCCCTTTGACTTGACAAATTCCCTAGCTACTTTGAATGCAAAAAACTTAAGTGGAATGAAATGAATTAGATTTGTTTACAAGTGAAGGAAGGCAACTGCCTAGTGGGCAACTCTATTGGTTGAATTCTTTAAGATTCATGTGGGAGGTCTAAGGTCGATCTCCTAGGATGGTTTCTTCTAATGCATGCTCTAGTTGATGTTCATACTTCATCAATAACCACAATTAGTGTTGACAATTTTGGCATCATCTGTGAAATGCGGGGAGGTGCCCACAGGTTTGCTACGAGGTTTTTCTTCGAAAATAAATGTTGACAGAATTTTGGGAGCTAAAAATTCTAGGCTTTTTATTGGTATTTTTGGTATAATTTCACATCACTCTTGAACTAGAAGTTTTAGAAATGAACATCATGTAAGACTTCTCAATTTAGAAAATTTGAGAAACTAGTGTACAATATTAGATAAGGTTAGTTTAAAATGCTATTTCAAAATATATAAATATAGTATGCCTTAATTAGATAAGTGATACTATTACATTTTGAGTTTTAGATTAGTTAAGATTGTTTCAATTTATTTAAATTTTATGTTGCAGGAAACACACCTACCCCTCCATTGTGCTAGTTGTGTTTCCATATTGAAATGCTAAAATGTGACTAAAACATATTTAACATGTGGGAAATGCCTTTTGTATGGATTGAAACCATTTCAAGCCAGCTACAATCTCCTTATAGTGCATTTACAAAAACAAATGTCAAATTTGACCATAATTTTATTGTTGGGACCGGAATTTTTTTTATTTTAATGCATAATTAGAGGTTAGCTATGAATTAATGAGACTTATAGAAGCCTCTAAGACTTGTATTTTTTCATTAAAATAGAGTTTCACCCTTAAATTTAAACATTACCATTAATTCTTTTAGGATTTTTGAGGGTGGTTCCAACCTCATGAGACTTCATGGAGAAAGTATAATTTCATATTCCATTCAAAGTTCAGTAGAGTTAATAGTTTTCAGGATTGGTAGGATTGCAACATGTTTATTATATTTTATCATGTATGATGGTATGAGATTGACAATAAATCAAGAGAGCCAAGCCCTTTATGTACCTCTATGTTGTTGATATTCATTGTTGGATTCCTCTCTCATGGCCTTAGCAAGAATGCACCCTTCTCAAAACCAAGATCATTGATTAGGCATGCAAAACTTTTTCTACCATATTTTAAAGCTTGAATTCTATAGTTTCATCAAAATTGGGTGGTGTTGATTGAGGTCCCTCAAGGATTGAGTTAGAGGAAAAGGGTGGTACTAATGATGAGGATCCCAATATAAGTGATGGTGGAACATTACTTGTCATTTACATTATTTAAATGTTCTGGCTCATTTATTCACAATGCTTTCTTTCCAAGTTCCAATATAGTGCACTATTTTTGGGGCATTAGGGATGCAACTTGAAGGAAAGAGAGAGGTTGTTAGTACTTGGCCAACACACAATATATACTCACTTAAGAGTGCCGCATGGTTATTCTATTATAGAGCTTAAAAATTTCAACTTATGAGACTTGAACATAGGTGGGAAGGATCAAAATGATTCTGCCCAAACACCTAAGCTAAATTCAATTGACTATAATCTGCTATTTTATAAAAGTAGCCATATATATATATATATATATATATATAAATATATATATCATGTTTCCCTATTTCCAATTTCTTGGTGGTCAGATTTCTGGTGCATTTTTGTTTTGGAAGTGCGTACCCATTTCTTTGTATCATACATCTTGGTTTAAATTCCAAAATGTAGACAAGTATTTTTATTTGAAGAAAGAAGGTAAAGTATATTTGATGGATGGTTCAATTTTTGAATAAAGAAACATTTTCTCAATAACAATATTGTTAGAAGCTTTGGTGTACCTATTGGTATGTTAAGCATTTACAACATAGAAAAAGTGATTGTGAAGATAAAAATGGTAGTTACATAGAATGGTTCACTATAAAATCCACTAGAAATCAAGAGAGGAGAAGGGTTTGAGGATTCCATGATTCATGAAGACATTGTTAAAAACGCATATTTTTCAATGATTTTAGACAACAAGTGTATAACTCTTTTTTTCCTTTGCCTCACTGTGCTTAGGTCCTTGTGAAGAATAAGAGGGACCTCATTGATTAAGATTGGATAGCCATAATATCCGAGGATATAGTTGAATGAACCTATCAATGACTTTTTGGTTTTAATCCCTTTATTGGTTGAAATTTAGTAATTTTTTTTTATAGATATACTTGATCTTTTCAATTCAACAAAGGTAGTCCTCTACAAGTTTTCTATTTGGAATTTTTTAAATCATGATGTAGCAACTTTTTGTGCTAAAAAATGATCATTTTTTTGCATTTGCGGTAGATACTTTTATATGTTTTAATCATGGTGTAGGTTTCTACAGAGATGATATGCATCTGTGTGCATTATTTTGGAAATGGCTAGGAAAAAAGTGTGGAGAAACCCATTAAACCAACTGTAACTAGGTAGTAGCTAGGAGTTCAACCAAAAAGTTGCAGAATATTTTGCATATGTGTGTGGTGATGAAGAAAAAACAAATAAAGATTACTGTCAAGTATTATCAGCAAAGCATATATCCAAATCCCTACTCTAGTTTGGAACAACTTTTTGTTAATGCGAAAAACATTTTATATATTTCAAAACAAATAAAAAATGCACAAAGAAGATTTGTGGATTGAGAAAAGATGAAACACCAACTATTTGCAATGTCTGCACATATTTCCATCGCTTACCAAATTGTTTTCAAAATATTGGTATATACATTTATTTCAATATTCACCAAAATTTAATGTTTTCTTGACATTATTTCAAGCATCAACTCGAGAAAATAATTATTGTTAAGCATGAGGATACCATGAGTAAGATGGGTGCAATTTTGGTTGTTGGTATTTTAGATGCAGGTGGCAAGAATGTAACTATCAAAATACTTTCTAGGTCTAAGAATTATAGAATATCTGTTGTTATTGGAATGGTAGCCTTCACACAATTTTGGTATTTGTATCTACTTATCTACTTTTTGAGCCTGTCTTTTGCACCAACTTACTTTATTGGGCTTAACTATGACTTAAAGACTCGAAAGTTTGAATTCATATATGATGCAAAACCTTCATTGTTTTAGTATCCTTACCCAATGGCACCTCCAACAACCACCTCAACTGGAAAGTTTCCAACATATGTTTTGTCAACATTAACAAGGGCTAATTAGTTACTAAAAAGTGGAAAAAAAAATATTTATTCTGCTTAAGCACACTTTGTGTACTTGAATCTGACTATAAATCTATGAAATTTTGATAACAAGTTTCTATACAGTAAACATATATGAAATGAGTTAGCCTTACCATGTTTATGTATGTTATTGCATGCTTAGTTGCCTTGGGATATGAAAGTAACCATTTGTTGCAAAGCATGATAAACTTGTCTTCATTCTTGAAAGAGAGATAGAAGACTACTATACATTTTCATGTTCAATATAAGTAGGTGGGTACGTACATCTATTTGGGTATTTTTATTGCATAAATATGAGATTAAAATGCACAAATTATTCAAATGATTGAGGCATATTATAGATTGATACCATCTCTTGGCATGTGGGGAATTATGTACACCAATGAATATGCACTCAACCCTAGTTAGTTGGGATAAACCATGGTAGGAAGGCCACATGTTCCTTCAAGTTTTTATGGATATGGGATTCCATAACATTTGTCGAGTATGAAAGGGTGTATCATCATAGTCAAAGCCAATCATAGAATTTTTTTCTTGTATTGAATTAGGGTTAGGGTTTAGGGTTAGAGGTAAGAGTTTTTGGTTCATTATTAGCTGGAAAGTACCTGAAATTGTTGTCTAAACGAAATGTGTACTTTTGAGGAATTTTTTTGGTGGAAAGGTAATGTTTGAAATAGTCTTTCGATTTATAAAGTGGGTGTGGTGACAGTGCATAATCCGGGAAAGAAACGAGGTGGGTGAATTTATAGGAATCAAAGTAGGAGACTCACAACAACAAAAAAGGTATGGCCTTTGATTCAAATTATGTATGTTGTCTCCCTCATTTGGGTTTTTATTGGGCCTTTAAATTCATGCCCAATTGAAATTACTTGCATATGACTTCTACATAGGTTATGTATGTATTGAGAGTTTCTTATTGCATTCATTTTTGTCATAGAGTATAAGATTGTGCTCCAATTATTAAGCTCAACAAAAATGCATTGGATGATTTCTTTGGACATTGATGATGAATATGAGAAATTGATCATCAGAATGAATCCTCCATGTTCTATAACCGAATTTGCAACAAATATGTCAAATGTTCACACAACTAGGAATGCAAAGTTGCACTTGTTTCCTTCTTGACAAATATTCTACAAATATTTATGAGTAAGATCCACCATATTTATGGATACATTTGTGGAAACAATTTTTTTACCATGCAGTTAGCCTGCTTGACAAATCTCCAAATTTTGTTACAAAAATATAAAATATTTGAATATTATTTTCTGCAAATATTTCTGAGTATATGCACCATGCAATTAGCGTGCTTGAAAAATCTCCAATATTTTCTACAAAAATTTAAATTGACATCATGGTAAACATACAAATATCCCATTAAATATGACCTAAAGATAATTCAAATAATCTCACCTTTAGCCTACACATGTGGCAGAGTAATTTATGAGTTGTGAAGTTTTATTAGAGGCATGGTTTGTGTTAGTGTCAGTATTTGCAGCCTTATTCCAGTGATCAAACATGCTCTTACACAAGTGATTTTAAGGTGTCAAGGTCAAATTTTATCATTTCAGTGAGTCTTCAAGTAAAATTTGGTCACTACTAGGTTCTAGGTTTTGATTTTACCCTTGTAAATTGTTCCAATGATTTCCATGTTACCATTCAGCTAGTCTACCATCCATGTTAGAGGGTTTCATCTCATGTCAATTCCATTGGTCATTTCACACCTTGTTCATGTTTCAGTTGCGCCTATGGCAAGGTTCATTTCCCTCTCCTAGGGTTTTGAAGCTAATTTCTCTTGGATGGTCAAATCATTGGAAAAATTGTATCCTGATGTTCATACACCTTCCCCTATCGCTAAAATACCTTATCAGATATTTCCCATCACTGAGATCCCCCAAATTCCTCATTTTCACATAAACCCTATTTTCTTGCTACAACTTGGCAATTTTCTATGGTTGGGCCTGTGTTTTGCCTTTTTGGACCCCTTCTCCTCACTCAATTTCAGAGATTCCACTTTTCCCTACTTCCTATCATCCCTCCACACTTCCAAAAATTTCCTCAAGAATTTAGAAGCTCCCTATCCCCTTCATTCTGCTTCATTCTGACAAATCCCTTGTCCCACAAATCGAGATATGTTTCACTCAAATGATGTTTTTGAGCAATCAAAGATGAATTTGGGAAAACTGAGAGCGGTTTTTGTCCATAACAGACCAAGGAAGAAAAACCTCCTTCAATGTTTACAAAGGTATTATGGTTCTGAAGAAATGTCAAAAATACAATTGCCTTGGGAGAATTGATGGACCTCTGGCGCGACCTCGGGAAGATCAAGTTTTCTCCTAGCTTGGTTGGCCAAATTACTTGCTTGATAATCCAAATGATAACTAGAGACAAAACAATTTCTAATGAGCTATCATGAGATCAATTTGGAGTTGAGGAAGGCATTCAACAGTAGACTGTAACAGCACTCTGCCTTTAGGCAGCCTCATTTGGCACAGTTCGACCAGTCTTGGGAGATTTGATTTTGGACAGAGTAAATGAACTCCAAATCAAAAATTTCAATTTGTCTTAGAAAGTAGACACACAAAAATTTCCAATGAGCTATCCTGACCTCAATTTTGGGTTGAGAAAGACATTCAAAAGTTTCCCGCAACAGCACTCTACCTTGAGGCAGCCTCATCTGGCACAATTTGACCAGTCTTGCGAGATTTATTTTTGACAGGGCAAGTAAACTCCAAATCACAAAATTCCAGTGGGGTGGGAAAGAAGACAAAACAGGCTTTCCAAAAAGCTATCCTGCGCTCAATTTGGACATCAGGAAGGCCTCCAAAAGTCACCTGGAAAAGAGCACGACACACAAGATGAGGAGCACAGTGGTTTTATAAATATCTTCACTCCATATGGTCAGTTATACAAGTGGCAAAGGAAGGCAAAGGTTTACCCAGGCCATTTTTCATGTTTGTGGTGCTACACCTATAGCTTATGGTTAGCTCTCCACCTTCATTTAGTGACCCTTGGTCGTTGTATCTCTTCATAGCACATTCTATATATTGTATGAAAACCATTTGCAAAGAAAGTTGGGTTGGTTGGCTTGTAACTTCTGGGAGACTGTGGGAAAGAAACTTTGTTTCTGCACTGTATATTTTTAAAGAGGATTAATGAAAGGTAGTGGCTCTGTTTCATGAGATTCATGTGGTTGTGAGTGTAGCAAATGTGTTTCTTATGTTTCATATGTATCATGTTATGTTTCATAGTTCATTTCACATTCATTTTTGGTGAAATTTTTCGAGTGAGATTAGGTAGAATTCAATTCTATTGCTCTACCTGTGGGAAAATTTCATGTAAAATGTTCATTCTTTTGTTAAAAAGGATTCATGTTGTCCATGCCCTTTTCACCTTCTTAATCAATCTCTCCATTCCGCCACATCTTAAAACTAAAATTGCTATGCTTTCTGCCTACCTTGCCTCACGAAATAATATGTGCCTTTAAGTTCTTTGTTCATTGAGGTCCATTGGTCCCATAACATCCCAAAAACATAGTCATTCATAAAAATCGCTCCTTATTTTCATTTCCACTTACTATCCTAAGACAAATAGTTCATTGTAAGTCATCTCAGGCCATTTCATTTACTTATTCACTGAGTGTGACTCGGAGAGAGCCCTCTCCTGTTCTGGTAGGGCTAGCTACTAGACTCAGCATGGTTTGTGGTTACCCTGAATTTTGCCTTCTTTCAACCTAAGGCGGATTTAGGTGCTAACATAGTGGCGACTCCACTGGGGAGAAAATGGTTTGCTTGAAGATTGTTTTGCCCCAGGACATATCTCAAGATCAGATCTGATGTTGATGGTGAACAACGATCAGACATAAGAAGATGGCTGAAATCATTCACCTGGCGACTCCTTTCACTGAAGAATCCAGCAATCAGGTGCTTCATGATGACTCCACTGCTTGGAGATCAGTAGCTCTGAGATATCTTAAAATATATGCAAGAAGATACGCTCCCATGAGCTGAGATCACATTCCAAGCTTTCCAAATAAAATTCCGAAGGTAGATTGGTCAAAGAATCTGCCTACGTTTAAAGATGATGGTAAGAAGGACGCTACTTTACATCTAGTTCGATTTCACATGCATATTCGCAAGTTGAAGTTTGATTTTCCTGAAGATTGCTTAATGAAGATGTTCATGGCCACTCTAGAAGGTGAAGCCCAATCTTGGTATGAAAATTTGCCTGTTGCTTGTATTTACAGTCTAAAGGATTTTCATGACCTGTTCATTGAAAGATATAAAGACTCTTATCCATCATTGAATCTAGTTCATGATTGTTGCAAGCATGCTTATGGTTTTATTGAGAGCCTTGAAAAATATTATGCGATGTTAATTTTATGGATCATGAGATCATGGAAGCCCTGTATGAAATTCCCTTTCAGCGGCGTAAAGACGATCATGAAAATTTGTAGCATGATCAAGATTGTAGTACGGTGGAAGATGAAAGAATTTTGCATCTCGACCGTCAACATGAATTACATGAAATAGATCAGCAGGTTGAAGATGTCCATATGACTGAAAGTGATGAAAGAAAAAGGGTCGGTTCAGATTTGTCCATAGAAGAAGACAAAGTTTTGGGTTCAAATGTTCTCATGTCATCAGAACAAAGTCTTCATGAAGAGGTAATCCAATCAGCTCATGGACAGCAAGATGAGAACTTTGTTCAAGTAAGTGAAAAGCTTTATTTGGATGAATGTATGGTAGATGATAAAAATGTTAGTGTTGCGTTTCAAGAATCATCCGAAGTTGCTTTTCTCATGATTGATGAATGTGACGAATGTAATGAGAATATGGCTGTCATATCATGTCAAGATGATGAAAAATATATTCAGACTGTAGAAGACCAGAGCAATCAAAATTGTCATTCAGATTCTTCTTCATATGTCTCATGTCTTGAAATGTTTTTTGAAAAGGAAATCAACTCATCTACTTGTTCAGAATTGTTTGAAGACCAGGAACATAATTTTTCTGAAGTACATTATGAAGGAAGATCAAAATTAAAAGAAAAGGACATCTTGTTTCCTCAAAAGGAGGAAAATATTCATGTTTTTCATGATCCAATGGAAAATCTATTACAGTCAGCAGTGAAGGTGATTATTGCAGTATTCAGTGATGAAGGAGATCATGGTCAATCATGTGTTTGGATGACTAGTTACCAGTATGTGTTGTTGACCAGAAGATCTGATCGGAAGAATCAATCAAGAAGCCATGTTCTTGATTGGTTACATTGGCAGTTTGATATAGTTTGATGATATATAGTCTTGTAAGAAATAAAGGTGGTCATGCACTACCACCAAGCTTTAAGTTTCAAGTTCAGTCAAGTTTTCTAGTCATGTTAGTTTGCATTGAGTCAGTTTCAGTCAAGTTTCAGTCAATAAATTGAGTCATGTTGGTTTGTCGGAATAATGGACTCCATAGCCCAATGGACAAAAGGCACTGTTTAGCTCTTCCAGAGATGTGTTGTTCTTGGCACCTCCAAGGAGCTACCATCCCCCATTGGAGCCAATGTTAGTGTCAGTCTTTGCAGCCTTCTTCTAGTGATCAAACATGCTCTTACACAAGTGATTTTAAGGTGTCAAGGTCAAATTTTATCATTTCAGTGAGTCTTCAAGTAAAATTTGGTCACTAGGCATTAGGTTTGGGGTTTGATTTTACCCTTGTTAAAGTTGTCCAAATGATGTTCCATGTCACCATTCAGCTGAATCTACCATCATTTAGACGGTTGTCATCATCATGTCAAGTTCCATTGGGTCATTTCACACCTTGTTCATGTTTCAGTTGCGCCTATGGCAAGGTTCATTTCCCTCTCCTAGGGTTTTGAAGCTGATTTCTCTTGGATGGTAAAATCATCGGAAAACTTGTATCCAGATGTTCATACACCTTCCCCTGTCCCTAAAATACCTTATCAGATACTTCCCATCACTGAGATCCCCCAAATTCCTCATTTTCACATAAACCCTAGTTTCTTGCTACAACTTGGCAATTTTCTATGGTTGGGCCTGTGTTTTGCCTTTTTGGATGGAAAGTTGGTGGATGGTTGGAGGGGCCCCATCACCCCTCGGCCCCTTCCCCTCACTCAATTTTTGAGATTCCACTTTTCCCTACTTCCTATCATCCCTCCACACTTCCCAAAATTTCCTCAAGAATTTAGAAGCTCCCTATCCCCTTCATTTCGCTTCATTCCGACAAATCCGTTGTCCCACACATCGGGATATGTTTCACTCAAATGATGTTTCTGAGTGTTAACACTCAGGTTGTCCCTAAGCTCCTGAAGGGATACGGCTGAGGTAACCACAAACCAATCTTTGGATTGCAGGTTCTAGCCCACCTGGAATCAGAGAGGGCTCTATCTTGATGATTTAGCTTTGTTGATGATGATTTTAGGCTAGTTATTGGGTTCAATGGGTTTTGTTTATGTTTGGATGGTGTTTGGATGGAAGGAGGATGCTTTCAGGAAGAGAGGCATGCATAGAGTGATAAGTTTCAAACCATTGGGCATGGAGTCAAGGAGTAGGACTGCTGGTGTGCTTTCTTGACCAAAAGAGGAAAGAGGGGCGAGGTAGCTGTTCATGCAACAATCTTGAGTTTAAATGAAGATGGATTGTAGTCTAAGGAATGAGAGGCAACAAAGAATCTCTCAAACAGATTAGCAGAGGGAAGATAAATGAGCCCTATCTGGGAGCAACTAAGAATTCCCAAGTAATAATCATTTATATGTGAGATAGATCAAACATGAGCCATAAGGAATTCATATTTATGCCTAAATCAAGAGGAAAACATTAAGAAGCCACAGAAACTGAGCATAGAGTGTCGGTAAACAAATTTTAAACCAGACTTTTGTTCTGCAACTTAAGCATATGTGAAATCGAAAATAACAGAGGTAAGGAATACTTATTGATTCATAAACAACACAAGATTTCCCTCATTCAATCTTCTGAAACATTAATAACACATCAGGCAGTTCATTCTCCAAGCTCGTAAGCAGTCTTTGATTATAGAAATTCTCAGATATACAGTGCGAGTCTCTACATAGGTAAAACATTCAGCCAACAAGAACCAACCACCAACCAACCCCAATTACATTGTTCAGGGTTGTATATATAGGGTAAATATCCAAAAATATTTATTACAGCCGACCTAACAAGTCTGCGAGAAAAGACTTTTTAAACCTAAACTTGTGCTGAAATTAAATGCAAGTAAATATCCTTTGAGCTGCGCCAGGAGCAGTTGGATCAAAAATAAGTTAATGAAGTGTCCTCTATGACTTGGTGCAGTGCTTCTGCAATAACTGTGCTTTGAGCTTTGGTCCACTGATCTTATGTGAGTTTGATGTGTAGTAACTGTGATTTGAGAGCTCTTTAATGGCATCTATTCTTTGTTGACTTTGCTGGAGGGTTCTTTAATATTCCATCAGTTTCAAGCACTGAGAAAATCTTCACTGATACACTTTGCCGCATCTTGATACTCTTTGTCATGAATTTTGGAATTCACTTTAGCTCTGATACTCTTTAATGCCTGAAACGAGGCTCTCTCTTTCTGCTGATATGCTAAAACCATTAAATCGGGCCTTTTCTGCGCTTTTTGGCGCAAAAGCGACTGTGGAATCAAAATATTCCCCAAAGATTCCCAATTTTGGCTCATTTCCCATAGCGATGCGCGATTTTTCATTCCAAGCTTCCGAAGCTTCGATTTTGCACTTGCACGATTTTTCTGGCGGGTGACGTCAGCATGATGTCATCGGTACGGTGGATGATGTCAGCAGTGGGACCCCCTTGTACGATGATGACATCAGCATGATGACGTCAGCAAGGTGACGTGGCAGTATGGCAAGGTGATGACGTGGCAGGGACACGGTGGCAGGTTGATGTCAGCAAGGCGCAGGCAGGAATGGGTGAGGTGGCGGCAATGTGGCGGGTGGCGTGGTGCTTACGTCACTTGAGGGGAGGGCAGTTTCTGGTTGCGGGTGCACCGCTTTTGCACCTGGGCGATATTGGTAGGGGGGGCTCTGCCACAGCTAGGAGGGCGACGCGTGGCGGGAGTACGATGGCAAAACCGCCGATCTCCCGGGCGCTAACCCTCGGCATGTCAGGGCATGAAAATACCCGCCCACTGTAGATCACGGGCGCTGCAGATCTAACGGCTGGTGGATAAGGTAAGTCGGTGGAGGGATAAGGATGTGGCCCTGCGCGCCGATTATTTTAATTTTTAATTCGGCGGGGGGTAGAAAACTTTAGAAAAGTGGGTTTTTTGGGGTTAAACGTGAGCGGGGTTAAACATTTACATGTGTGACTTCGGGATAAGGGCGGAAAGAGGGATTTTATGCATAGAAGTGAGTCCCAATGCATTTGGAAGGGATTTTTATAAACAACACGAGGGTTCTTACTAAGTTTCAGGCAAGCTTAGTAATTCCGAAGGGATACTTATGTTTATTTTTCAACCAGGGGGAGGGGATAAGTATATAGGGGAGTTATTTAACATATTTTTAGTAGGGGATGGAGAGATATATAGTGAGCTACATAGTATAATTAGTAGTTAATATGACAATGATGAAGAAAGCGCTAAGTACGTGAAACTTAGGCTATTAGGGGAAAATGATTCATAAAGAAAATGAACATTCCTTTAGTAAAGCAGATTTTTACCAAGGCAAATTGATATGAAAATGATGAAACTAAGAGATATCAAGCAGATCTTGACCTCTTTGGGGAAGTTAGTGAATGATTTAGGGAATAAGGAAGAAGGAGGAGTTAGACATGCCTTGCTTGAACTCCTCCATATGAAAACTGTCTGATAATTGTGACTTGAACAGATATGACACTTGAAAACATGAAATTGATCTCAAATCAACATTCTGCAACCTCAAAACTACCTACCCAGCCTACTTACCTAGCATTTTTTCTTCTTTTTGGTTTGGGTGCACTTAGACTTGCAGACCCAACTTTTTCAACCTTTTTCTTTTTCTGTCTTCCTATCTACATCTACACTTATTTCCTCCAGGGCTTAGATTAGACTATTGAGCTTGCTTGCTTCTCTACCTATCTAAGAATCTGCCAAGATTAAGCTGTTTGGAAAGATTTTGATTCTCTATATTATAAAACAAGAAATTGAAACCTAGGGAGACCAAGATTAAACTGTTTGGACCTCCCTTTAACTGAAAATTCTTCAAAAAATGAAATGGTACATCAGAATTGGAATACAGCAGTGGCACCTAAACTGGCACACTCTCATGGCATCCTTCTTTGGCCTCTGTAGAAAATATAGAGCACTGCAGCATGCAAAGTATGACATATTTGTCTTGTAAAAATTTCAATCATGAGAGATGAGTAACCTGCTACAGCAGGAGGCTAACAGTGGCTCCACTTGGGGATGGCTTTTCCTTGTGAAAAGTCAAGAACAGCAGGTCAGACTGCCTTGATCTTCTATTGCTGCTGTAGATTGAAATTTCTTAGTGCTGACTGTTAGATAGTTGGAACTGTGGAAGGAGGACAACACTTTCCCTTAACTGAAATGTTTGTGACCTGTGTAGCACCGCCTACTTTCTTCTGCGTGCTCTGTCATCTGGATTATTACAAAAATAAAACAAAATGCTGATATATACAGACTTTTTGTACAAAAATGATGCTGCTGGGTTATTCTTAACAAAAAGGATCATGATAATGCTTTAACATTCGGCCATTTACAGGGCCCTCTTCAGCTGAGCAACCATCTACAGATTTGAGGAAATATGTGTTATTTCCTTGCACATCGCTGATAATGAATGGGCCTTTTCCAAAGAAAATCAAATTTTGCATGTTTGCCCTTGTCTTCTCTTCGTGAATCCCACCTTAGAACTTTGCTGCCAACACAGAAATCCTCAGCCTTGGCTCTCTTATCAAACATCCTTTTGAGCTTCTCCTGCAAATCTGAGCTCTGTCATACACTTGCTCTTTGGTTTGCTGAAGATGAATGGTCTGATTAATTCTTCTTTGAATGTCATTTGGTTCAGCTTGAATCTCCTGTAACAGTTTGATAGTAGGAATGCCGAAAGATGAAGGAAATCTGGCTTCCATGCCATATACTAGCTCATAAGGGCTCATTCCAATGGATTTCTTCGTTGAAAGTCTATCTGCCCACAGTGCATTTGTGAGCTTCCTATGCCAATTCTTCTTGTTATCTTCCAGCACTTTCTTTATGATGTTGATGAGGCTTTTGTTGGATGATTCAGCTAGGCCATTACCTTGGGGATAGTAGGTTGATGAGTTGCCCAAGGTAATGTGGAATTTATGGCAGAAGTTGATCATTTTTTTGGATTTGAAGGCAACAGCATTGTCAGTGATGATCTTCTCAGGGCAGCCAAATCGGGAAAGGATATTGTCCTCAAGGAATCGGATAATAGTGGAGTCATTGGCTTGCCTACATGGGATGGCTTCAATCCACATGGTAAAATAGTCGGTGGCTATTAAAATCCACTTGTGCTAGCCTGAAGAGGAAGGATGGATTTCACCTATGAAGTCAAGACCCCATTGTTGAAAAGGCTTTTCGGTTGAGATGGGCTTTAGGGGCAAAGGCAACAATTTTCTTTTCCCTTCAAAGATTTGGCATTTGTGACATGAAACAACAAATTTCTTGATATCTCCAAATAGAGAGGGCCAATAATAACCAGCCCTTAAAATCTTGTCAGTAGTGGATTTCCAATACAGATGCCGTCCACAGTCCCCTGCATGGAATTCTTTCATGATGTTGTTGGTTTCATTTATGGTTAAACAGTTTAGCAATATTCCTTCATGATTTTTCCAAAACAGGGTACCACCTAAGACACAAAACTTTAATGCTTTCATTTTCAAAAATCTTTTCTTGGTTCTGGACAATCTTGGGGGAGCACACAGGTTTAACAATACATAGCAAATATCAGCATACCATGGGGATTGTAAAAAGGTTTCACTGATCTGTGGAGTCGCCAGCTCCTGTTCATTGTCCAGTTGGTTAATGTCTAAGGCCTGAAAATTTGTTTCGGACATCAGCTTGGCTAAACCCTGTCCCTTTATCAGCTTTGTGGGTTTTATCTCGATGTCATATTCAAGAATACTGGCAATCCATTTGCCTCTTTTCCCTTCTATGCCTTCTTGAGTTAATATGTATTTTACAACAGCATTTGGCACATAAGCAATCACATGTGAATATAAAATGTAAACTCGGAAATCTTTAATTGCTTTAACAAGAGCATAGGCTTGCTTCTCCATGATTTGGTATTTCAAAGGTGCATCTCTTAAGGCTCGGCTAAAAAATGCAATAGGCTTTTCATTTCCTTGATCATCCTTTTGCAGAAGGACTGCAGCTATCGTGTGCTCTGAAGCAAAGGAAAAGATGATAAAATCCTTGTCAAATTGTGGACTTGTGAGTACGGGCGTTTGAGTTAAGGCAGCTTTGATACTCTCAAAAGCCTGCTTGGTTTCCAGAGACCATCTTACCTTAGCATCCTTTTTTAACATGTTACTTAACAGTCTTATCAGTTCTGCTAAGTTTGGGATAAATATCCTTAGGAAATTGATCTTTCCAAGGAATGCTTGCAACTCTTTTATGTTTCTTGGGTATGGAATTTGAAGGATTGCTCGAATTCTTTCCGAATCAATTATGATACCGTCTTTTGAGATGATGTGGCCTAGCAACTTACCTTCCTCAAGGCCAAACAAGGACTTCTTGGGGTTCAAGGAAATGCCATATTTCCTACGTGTCATGAAAATTTGCCTTAGATGCTTAAGGTGCTCTTGATCAGATTTGGAGAAAGGGGTTAGATCATCAAGGTAAACAACAAGGAAATCATGTATTTCCTTGGCAAATGCAATATCCATTGCCCTTTGAAAGGTGGCACCAGCGTTCTTTAGCCCGAAATGCATTTTAACATACTTAAATGTTCCCCACGGTGTGGTAAAGGTTGTCTTGTCTTGGTCATCTGGGTGAAACAAGTATTTGATTGAACCTGAGAATCCATCTAGTAAAGAAATTCTAGAGGAACCCACTACTCTTTGTAGGATGTGGTCCATTTTAGGCAAAGGGTAGTGGTCTTTTAAAGAGACCTGGTTTAAGTTTCTTAGGTCTACACACAGTCTGAACTCACCTAATTTTTTTCTTGTGGGAACCAGATTGGATATCCATTCAGAAAATTTGATGGGTGCTATGATACCTTCTTCAAACATTCTCTTCACTTCCTTCTCAATGAGGGGAAGAAGCATAGGGTTTATTCTTCTAAGTTTCTACTTGAAAGGCTTCTGATTTGGTTTTAAGGGAATGGTATGTTGAATCACTGAGGTGTCATACGACTTCAATTCCTCATAACTTCAAGCAAATACATCTTGGAACTCTTTGAACAAATCCACATACTTTGGTTTTTTATCAGGGGACATATTTTTGGACAATTTAATCATTTTGGGCTTCTCTGTTGTTCCTACGTTATGTTCTTCTATAGCAGCATCTAAAGGCTCCATTTTTGGCTTTTTGGGCACATCATTGTCGTCAAACATGTCTTCTAATGGAGTGAGGCCAACGGGCAAAAAATTATTCTTTAGATCAATGAACTCAGCCTCTGCTTTGGTTGTTTCCTCCAAATGCATTTGTTTCAGCTGTTCTATGTTTGCATTGTCAAAAACAGTTGGGTTCAGGATTTGTTTTGCTGTTGCAGCTGTTACAGCCTGTTGATTTTCATTTGTTTGTTGTTGGGAATTGTTCATGGCCTCCATGTCAATGTTTAAATTTGAAAACTCGCCCTCAAGAGTGAGGAAATTGTTGATGTGGGCATCATTTTCAAATACTTGCCAATCTCTAATATTGTTAGGAACAGCGGGCCTATGTTTTATCTCAGCAGTAAAATGGTGATTTGGCTCAAAGGGAAGCTTGCATGTACTAGCAAAGGTGGCTAGGCTGTGTGCATGAATGTTATGGTTTCTGGAAATCTTGGCAAGCTCAGATTCAGCAAAGGTATTAAGTATTTCTGTTGCAGCAGTCCTATAGGCCCTCATTCTATTGTCATTAGTAACAAAGTTGCCTTTCATTTGTTGTATGATTAAATCGGAGTCACCTAGAATGGATACTTTTGTAGCTCCTAAGATTTTGAGCAATTTTAGGCCTAAGAGGAGAGCTTCATACTCTGCCATGTTGTTGGTACATCTGAAATTTAGTCTGTAGGCATGGCCTTCTGCATGATTGTCATGTGTATTGTGAATCCATACACCTGCCCTTGCTCCTAACTCGTTGACAGAACCATCAAACTCTAAATACCATGTGATTTCTTGCTTGTGGTTTGTATTAAGAGTTTCGACCATTTTAGGATTGGGCAGATTTAAAATTTCTGTTTGGGGAGGTTCTTCTTGTTTACTGGCTGCCTTGACTATTGTGACTATTTCATGGGCACGGGCAACCGGTTCTTCATTTATGCATGTCTCTAGCTCTGAAGCTAAAGGCATCTCATTAGTTGGAGGATTGTTGTCATCATTAAAAAGAATAAATGAATCCATATCAGAATGGATTGAGTAAATTGGAAAATTTTGGGGCTTCTCCTCACTATTCACTACATACTTCATGAGTGTTTCTCTGTACAGTCTCTTTGGTTGTCCAAAGACAGAAATAGTGGCATAAGAGAGGTCGAGTTGGAGGGATCCTTGGATTTTTGCTCCCCATGATCTTGATAGGAGCATGCCATATTTTGTTGGAATGTCAGCAACTACTATGTCCATTAGGATTGTCTTGTTGGGAAATTGGACTAAAGACACACAAATGTCTTTGATTAAGCCTAAACACTTGACCTGACTTGAGTCAAAGAAGTATAGATCTTTGTAGGGTCTTGTGACATCAAGGTTTAGCTTTTCCATTACAGCTTTGGGCATAAGATTGTGTGAGGCACCTGAGTCAAACATAGCATTGTGCAAGATTTTGTCATGTATGTGCAGACTGACATAATAAAAGAGTGGAACAGATCCATATGTTGTTTTTCCATTAACTTCTAGACCAAACAACAGCTCAGGGGTGTCATCTAAAACATTTACATCATCCCTGACCTCCGGTAGTTGAAGTGACCTTTGAATCTGTTGCCTATACAAATCATGTTTGGTAAGTTCTGAAAGGGGGATGGATATCTTAAGTTTTCCAATCTCTGCTCCTAAATTAAATGGTTTTTCCAATGGAATTTTTGCGTTAGTAGTAGTAGATTTCTCTTTTTCAATAATACTTTTTGTGTTTTCCTTTTGACTGTCTACGTTATGGTGAATGACAGTTTGTGGCATTTCTGTTTTGGGAAGGTTTTTTGGAGTCCTGTTCAAATTTTCTTTTGAGGAAGAAGGAGGTAGAGGCTGATCAATAGGAGGCTGTATGTCTGATATGTCCTCTACAGTCACTTGATGCGGGTTTGGGACAGCAATATCAGCTGGTTCTGTTATGACAACCTTGCCTTTAATCTTATTGGGTTGTTTGTTGTCCTTTGCTTTGGTTGGTGCAAGGACTTCAATGGTTCTCGTTCTCAGCTTATATTGTTTGTGGACCTCATATACAACAGAATCATAACCTTGTTTAAAATCAAAAGACTCTCCCATGTTGGTCTGAAATTGTTTCACATCAGGGTAGTCTTGGTCTTCTTGAGTGAGAAAGATTTGCTGCTCATTTTTCGAATCTATTAAGTTCATGTGAGTCTCTTCTGTGGGCTCATTGGATGTGGATGCCTTTGTGTAGTTTTCTTGGAAAGGAGGCCTAATATCATGGTCGGGACTAGCCCTTCCAGCGTTTGTGGTTTGATTTTTCCTAAAGTTTGGGTTCCTTATGGTGTTGGGTTGTTGTCCTTCCCATGATGATTTCCTCTCAACACTTTCTACTCTGTCTCCCAGCCTATGCATGCCATTGATAATAGCATCTAACTTCTGGTCTAAGGCTGAGGGTTCTTCCTTAAAGGTAGTTCTTCTCGGTTCTAGCTCTGTTTCTTTTGGCAATTAGGTTTGCCTCCACACTAACAGCAACATTTTTCATCTCTGCAAGGCTTTGTGGGGCTCTTTGCCTTAACTGATAAGCCATTTCGACATCAAAGCCATCTGGGAATTTGTACAAAGAGAGATCGGGTGGAGGTCTTAAGTTCTGTGGTATTGCATTATAAACATTATTGAACCTTGCACACTAGTCCAAAAAAGTCTCCTGAGGGCCTCTTTTGATAGTGCCATACTCAGATAATATGTGCAAGGGGTCTTTCTTCTTCTCCCATCTGTTGATAAACGACTGATATAAGGCTTCATGGTCTACTATGGAATTGGCTGGGAGTGCTCTAAACCAAGTCCTGACATCTTCGGTCAAACTTTGGACAAAAATCTTCATTCTCACACTATCATCGTCAATCTCACAACTCTCAAAGTAGTCCTGCATTTTCTTTGTGTGCTGAAGGGTTGTGCAGGCATTTGTGCCATCGAAATAAGTAATTTTAGTCTGGTAATCCTGAGGCATAACCCCGGGATTTGCAGGAAGCTGTAAAGGTGCATATCTATTAGCCATATTAACAGGGATAAGTGGAACAACAGGGACAAGTGGAACAACTGGAGTAACTGAGATAATTGGAGTAGTAGTGGTGGTATGTGTAGTGAACGAAGGTGTGGAAACGGTACTTGGAGAAGAAGATGATGAACAAGGGGAAGTAGGGTTTGAACGAAACAGAACTTTAACAGGGGTTGCAAAATGGCTATGCTGAACTGTTTCAGGACTGGAAGCAGTCAAACCTTCTTGTTGCTCTTTTTTTCTGAGGATCTTAGGAATTATATTGGGGTTTTCAAAAATAGCTGGGGGATTTGGATCTGGATTTTATCTTGTGTAACGTGAATGCTTTTTGGGAGCCAGCTTCTAGCTTGTTTTTTGGGAATTTTTCTAACAATACAGGTTAAACAGAAACTTTTAAAGGTCATTTTCTTCCTCTGCGGAGCTTCAGACTGGTTTTGTGAGATTATCTCAGGAATTCCCCAGTTGATTCACCATTATGTTATCACTCAGGTTGTCCCTAAGCTCCTGAAGGGATACGGCTGAGGTAACCACAAACCAATTTTTGGATTGAAGGTTCTAGCCCACCTGCAATCAGAGAGGGCTCTCTCTTGATGATTTAGCTTTGTTGATGATGATTTTAGGCTAGTTATTGGGTTCAATGGG
>APFE031558407.1:85263-109786 GCA_000404065.3 Pinus taeda
TTCTGGACCAAACAGTAGCTCAGGGGTATCATCTAAAACATTTACATCATCCTTGATCTCTGGCATTTGAAGTGACCTCTGAATTTGTTGCCTATAAATATCATGTTTGGCAAGTTCTGAGAGGGGAATGGATATCTTAAGTTTTCCAATCTTTGCTTCTAAATTAAATGGTTTTTCCAATGGAATCTTTTTATTAGTAGTAGCAGATTTCTCCTTTTCAAGACTACTTTATGTGTTTCCCTTTTGGCTATCTGTGTTATGGTGAATGACAGTTTGTGGTTTATCTATTTTGGGAAGATTTTTGGGATTGTTGTTCAAATTTTCTTTTGAGGAAGAAGGAGGAAGAGGCTGATCAATAGGAGGCTGTATGTTTGTTATGTCCTCTAGAGTCACTTGGCGGGAGTTTGAGACAGAACTATCAGCTGGTTCAGTTATGATGACCTTGTCTTTAATCTTGTTGGGATGTTTGATGTCCTTTGTTTTGCTAGGTGCAGGGACATCAATGGTTCTTGTTCTCAGCTTATATTGTTTGTGGACCTTGTACACAGCCGAATCATAGCCTTGTTTAAAGTCAAAAGACTCTCCCGACTTGGTCTGAAATTGTTTTACATCAAGGTAGTCTTGGTCTTCTTGAGTCATAAAAATTTGTTGCTCATTTTTCGAATCTATCAAGTTCATGTGAGTCTTCGCTGTTGGTTCACTGGATGTGGATGCCTCTATGTAGTTTTGTTGGAAAGGAGGCCTAATATCATGGTCGGGACTAGATCTACCAGCGTTTGTGTTCTGAACCTTCCTGAAATTTGGGTTCCTTATGGTGTTGGGTTGTTGTCCTTCCCATGACGATTTCCTTTCAACACTCTCTACTCTATCTCCCAGCCTATGCATGCCACTGATAATAGCATCTAGTTTCTTGTCTAAGGCTAAGGTTTATTCCTTAAAGGTAGTTCTTCTCTCGGTTCTAGCTCTGTTTCTTTTGGCAATTAAGTTTGCCTCCACACTAACAGCAACATTTTGCATTTCTGCAAGGCTTTGAGGGGCTCTTTCCCTTAACTGATAAGCCATTTCAGCATCAAAACCATCAAGGAATTTATACAAAGCAAGATCAAGTGGAGGTCTTAAGTTTTGTGGTATTGCATTATAAACATTGCTAAATCATGCACAGTAGTCCAAGACAGTCTCCTGAGGGCCTCGTTTGATGGTGTCATAATCAGGTAGTATGTGCAAGGGGTCTTTCTTTTTCTCCCATCTGTTGATAAAACACTGATATAAGGCTCCAGGGTCTGCTATGGAATGGGCTGGGAGCGCTCTAAACTAGGTCCTGACATCACCGGTCAAACTTTGGACAAAAATCTTCATTCTCACACTATCATTGTCAATCTCATAACTCTCAAAGTAGTCCTGCATTTTCTTTGTGTGCTGAAGGGCTGTGCAGGCATTTGTGCCATCAAAATAAGTTATTTTAGTCTGGTAATCCTGAGGCATAGCCCCGGGATTTGCAGGCAGCTGTAAAGGTGCATATCTATTAGCCATATTAACAGGGATAAGATGAACAACGGGGATAAGTGGAGCAACTGGAGTAACGGGGATAATAGGAGTAAAAGTGGTGGTATGTGTAGTGAATGGAGGTGTGGAAACGTTACTTGGAGAAAAAGATGATGAACAAGGGGAAGTAGGGTTCGAATGAAACAAAACTTTAACAGGGGTTGAAAAATGGCTAGGCTAAACTGTTTCAGGACTAGAAGCAGTCAAACCTTCTTGTTTCTCTTGTTTTCTAAGGATCTTAGGAATTATATTGGGGTTTTCAAAAATAGCTGGGGGACTTGGGTCTGGATTCGATCTTGTATAACGTGAATGCTTTTTGGGAGCCAGCGTCTAACTTGTTTTTTGGGGATTTTTCTAACAATATAGGTTAAATAGAAGCTTTTAAAAGTAAGTTTCTTCCTCTACGGAGCTTCGGCCTGGTTTTTTGAGATAATCTGAGGAGGTCCCCAGTGGAGTCGCCATTATGTTAACACTCAGGTTGTCCCAAAGCTCCTGAAGGGATACGGTCGAGGTAACCACAAACCAATCTTTGGATTGCAGGTTCTATCCCACCTACAATTAGAGAGGGCTCTCCCTTGATGATTTAGCTTTGTTGATGATAATTTTAGGCTAGTTATTGGGTTCAATGGGTTTTGTTTATGTTTGGATGGTGTTTGGATGGAAGGAGGATGATTTCAGGTAGAGAGGCATGCATAGAGTGATAATTTTCAAACCATTGGGCATGGAGTCAAGGAGTAGGACTGCTGGTGTGCTTTCTTGACCAAAAGAGGAAAGAGGGGCGAGGTAGCTATTCATGCAACAATCTTGAGTTTAAATGAAGATGGATTGTAGGCTAAGGAATGAGAGGCAACAAAGAATCTCTCAAACAAATTAGCAGAGGGAAGATAAACAAGCCCTATCTGGGAGCAACTAAGAATTCACAGGTAATAGTCATTTATATGTGAGATAGATCAAACATGAACCATAAGGAATTCATATTTATGCCTAAATCAAGAGGAAAACATTAAGAAGCCACAAAAACTGAGCACAGAGTGCGGGTAAGCAAATTCTAAACCAGCCTTTTGTTCTACAACTTAAGCATATGTGAAATCGAAAATAACAGAGATAAGGAATACTTATTGATTCATAAACAACACAGGATTTCCCTCATTCAATCTTTTGAAACATTAAGAACACATCAGGCAATTCATTCTCCAAGCTCGTAAGCAGTCTTTGATTATAGAAATTCTCAGATATACAGTGCGAGTCTCTGCTTAGGCAAAACATTCAACCAACAAGAACCAACCACCAACCAACCCCAATTACATTGTTCGGGGTTGTATATATAGGGTAAATATCCAAAAATATTTATTACAGCCGACCTAACAGGTCTACGGGAAAAGACTTTTTAAACCTAAACTTGTGTTGAAATTAAATGCAAGTAAATATCCTTTGAGCTGCGCCAGGAGCAACTGGATCAAAAATGAGTTAATGAAGTGTCCTTTGTGACTTGGTGCAATGCTTCTACAATAATTGTTCTTTGAGCTTTGGTCCACTGATCTTATGTGAGTTTGATATGCAGTAACTGTGATTTGAGAGCTCTTTAATGGCATCTATTGTTTGTTGACTTTGTTGGAGGGTTCTTTAATATTCCATCAGTTTCGAGCACTAAGAAAATATTCACTAATACACTTTGCCGCATCCTGATACAATTTGTCATGAATTTTGGCGTTCACTTTAGCTCTGATACTCTTTAATGCCTGAAATGGGCCTCTCTCTTTCTGCTGATATGCTAAAACCATTAAATCGGGCCTTTTCTGCTCTTTTCGGTGAAAAAACGACTGTGGAATCAAAAGATTCCCCAAAGATTCCCCATTTTGGCTCCTTTCCCGTAGCGATGCGCGATTAGCGCTAAGCACTAATCGCGCATCGAAAACTGCCTCTGTTTTTCATTCCGGGCTTCCGAAGCTTCGATTTTGCACTTCTACGATTTTTTTGGTGGGTGACGTCAACACGACGTCAGCGGTACGATAGATGAAGTCAGCAGTGGGACCCCCTTGTACGGTGATGACATCAGCATGATGATGTCAGCAGGGTGACGTGGAAGTACAGCAAGGTGATGACGTGGCAGGGACACGGTGGCAGGGTGATGTCAGCAAGGCGCAGGTAGGAAGGGGTGAGGTGGCGGCAATGTGGTAGGTGACGTGGTGTTTATGTCACTCGAGGGGAGGGTGGTTTCTGGTTTCGAGCGCACCACTTTTGCACCTGGGCGGTAATGGTAGGGGGCTCCGCCACAGCTGGGAGGGTGACGCATGGTGGGAGTATGATGGCAAAACCGCCAATCTCCCAGGCGCTAACCCTCGGCATGTTGGGGCATGAAAATACCCGCCCACCGTAGATCACAGGCGCTGCAAATCTGACGGCTGGCGGATAAGGTAAGTTGGTGGAGGGATAAGGATGTCGCCCCGCGCGTCGGTTATTTTAATTTTTAATTCGGCAGGGGGTAGAAAAATTTAGAAAAGTGGGTTTTTTGGGGTTAAACGTGAGCGAGGCTAAACATTTACATGCGTGACTTTGGGATAAGGGCGGAAAGAGGGATTTTATGCATAGAAGTGAGTCCCAATGCATTTGGAAGGGATTTTTATAAACAACACGAGGGTTCTTACTAAGTTTCAAGCAAACTTAGTAATTCCCAAGGGATACTTATGGTTATTTTTCAACCAGGGGGAGGGGATAAGTATATAGGGGAGTTATTTAACATATTTTTAGTAGGGGATGGGGAGATAGATAGGGAGCTACATAGTATAATTAGTAGTTAATATGACAATGATGAAGAAAGCGCTAAGTACGTGAAACTTAGGCTATTAGGGGAAAATGATTCATAAAGAAAATTAACATTCCTTGAGTAAAGCAGATTTTTACCAAGGCAAATTGATATGAAAATGATGAAACTAAGAGATATCAAGCAGATCTTGACCTCTTTGGGGAAGTTAGTGAATGATTTAGGGAATAAGGAAGAAGGGGGAGTTAGACATGCCTTGCTTGAACTCCTCCATATGAAAATTGTCTGATAATTGTGACCTGAACAGATATGACACTTGAAAACATGAAATTGATCACACATCAACATTCTGCAAGCTCAAAACTACCTACCCAGCCTACTTACCTAGTATTTTTTCTTCTTTTTGGTGTGGGTGCACTTAGACTTGTAGACCCAGCTTTTTCAACCTTTTTCTTTTTCTGTCTTCCTATCTACATCTACACTTATTTCCTCTAGGGCTCAGATTAGATTATTGAGCTCCCTTTCTTTTCTACCTATCTAAGAATCTACCAAGATTAAGCTGTTTGGACAGATTTTGATTCTCTATATTCTAAAACAAGAAATTGAAACCTAGCGAGACCAAGATTAAACTGTTTGGACGTCCCTTTAACTGAAAATTATTCAAAAAATGAAATGGTACATCAAAATTGGAATACAGCAGTGGCACCTAAACTGGCACACTCTCATGGCATCCTTCTTTGGTCTCTGTAGAAAATATGGAACACTGCAGCATGCAAAGTATGACATATTTGGCCTGTAAAAATGTCAATCATGAAAGATGAGTAACCTGTTGCAGGAGGAAGCTAACACTGAGCAATCAAAGATGAATTTGGGAAAAATGAGAGAGGTTTTTGTCCATACCAGAGAAAGGAATAAAAACCTCCTTCACTTTTTACACAGTTGTTATGGTTCTGAAGAAATGTCAAAAATACAATTGCCTTGGGAGAATTGATGCACCTCTAGAGCGACCTCGGGAAAATCAAGTTTTATCCTAGCTCGGTTGGCCGAATGACTTACTTGATGATTAAATTGATAACTACAGGCAATTATATTTCTAATGAGCTATCATGAGCTCAATTTGGAGTTGAGGAAGGCATTCCAAAGTTGACTGTAATAGCACTCTGCCTTTAGGCAGCCTCATTTGGTACAGTTCGACCAGTCTTGGGAGATTGGATTTTTGATAGAGCAAATGAACTCCAAATTGAAAAATTCCAATTGAATTGGTAATTAGACACACAAATATTTCCAATGAGCTATCAGGAGATCAATTTGGGGTTGATAAAGACATTCAAAAGTTGCCTGCAACAGCACTCTGTCTTGAGGGAGCCTCATCTGGCACAGTTTGACCAGTCTTGGGAGATTTGACTTTTGACAGGGAAAATAAAATCCAAATCAAAAAATTCCGATGGGGTTGGAACGTAGACAGGACAGGATTTCCAACAAGCTATCCTAAACTCAATTTGGACATCGGGAAGGCCTCCAAAAGTCACCTGGAAAAGAGCGTGACACACAGGAGGAGGAGCGCAACGATTTTATAAATATCTTCACTCCAGATGGTCAGTTATACAAGTTGCAAAGGAAGGAAAAGGGTTACCCAAGCCATTTTTCATGTTTGTGGTACTACACCTATAGCCAATGGTTGGCTCTCCACCTTCATTTGGTGACCCTTCGTCGTTCTATCTCTCCATAGCACATTCTATATATTGTATGCAAACCATTTGCAAAGAAAGTTGGGTTGGTTGGCTTGTAACTTCTGGGAGACTGTGGGAAAGAAGCTTTGTTTCTGCACTGTATATTTTTACAGAGGATTAATGAAGGGTAGTGGCTTTGTTTCATGAGATTCATATGGTTGTCAGTGTAGAAAATGTGTTTCTTATGTTTCATATGTATCTTGTTATGTTTCATAGTTCATTTCACATTCATTTATGGTGAAATTTTTCGAGTGAGATCAGGTAGAATTCAATTCTATTGCTCTACCTGTGGGAAAATTTCATGTACAGTGTTCATTCTTATGTTGAAAAGGATTCATGTTTTCCATGCCCTTTTCACCCTCTTAATCAATCTCTCCATTTCCGCCATATCTTAAAACTAAATTGCTATGATTTCCGCCTACCTTGCCTCACGAAATAATCTGTGCCTTTATGTTAAGTTCTTTGTTCATTGGGGTCCAGTGGTCCCATAACATCCCAGAAACACAGTCATTCATAAAAATCACTCCTTATATTCATTTTCACTTACTAGCCTAAGATAAATAGTTCATTTGAAAGTCATCTCAATCATTTTCGTTCATCTATTCACTGAGTGTGACTCGGAGAGAGCCCTCTCCTGTTCTGGTAGGGCTAGCTACCAGACTGAGCATGGTTTGTGGTTACCCTGAATTTTGCCTTCTTTCAGCCTGAGGTGGATTTAGGTGCTAACAGTTTGTTTGTTTTTTTTGGTTAGAAGAAGGTTTGTTCTTGGTTTTATGTGACTTTCAATTTATCATATGTAGCATGTTCAGAAATGGGAAATAATAATGTGTAACATTTATCTTGCATAAATCGATGTTGAATTAAAGGGTACAGTGTTTAACCAAGCTATAGTTTGCTTCAGTAAAGGTAGAGGAACATCTTAAAAAATTACCTAAGAATACACCATATACAGAGTTTGAACATATGTAATATATGACTTTTTATTTTTCACATATGTTATTTTTTCTGACCACAATATCACAACAAGAAAATATTGAAATTATAGAAATTATTTAAGGACCTCATTGAGGTCAATTTTTCTGATGTCCCACATGATTGATACCTTCTCATGATAGGAAGGCTTTAAATATGAATTAATATGTTCTTGAAACAAACCATATTTAAAGTTTATAGATATAAAAGATAAAAACAAATGTTAATGCCTTCGTTTGATTGTTACTTGACTCTAGTGTGGGTAGGTTACAGATAATGTGAATGGAAAAAAGATGGGGAGACAATGCATAGCATGTCTTGGATACAATTCATTTGCTGTTGTAAATCCTTCAAGCACATGTGCCACCGACTTTGGAAATGTTTCTAGTAGGGATTCCTATGTTTTTAATGTTGTGATACTTTCACCTCGTGGTTATTTTGGGCAAGAAAATGTTTTAGGGACGCCAGACAAGAGATTGGTGGACAAGTAAACAATTTTCTTATAATTGTAATGTCCATTCCATGATATCCTCTCTTTATTGTTTTATTGTATTTTGTATGTTTATTTTGATTTTGTTTTGTCTTTTAACTATGAAATTGAAAATACTTGATATCATGTCCATTTAAACAACAACCAATTCTTTAAGATGAAATTATTATTACACGATTTTGATTGAAATCCTTTTAGTTGTTTTGTGTTAAAATATTTTCATGACTATTAAAAAAGTTTACTTCCATGTTGTTATTTACCCACATGTTTTTTATATATTTTCTAATAGAGAATGAAATGTTGTTGCAAATAAAACAACAAGGATTAGACATCACACATCATATTATTTGTTTTCACAAGTTATCTAAAACTTGAGAATTTTAGCATGTAACTTAGTGTTGTAGCTGCTACAACCACCCTACAAAGTTTTGCCTTAGCTTTGTTTTGGAGCCTCCCTTCCAAATTTTCACAACATCTTGTCTTGCTTCATCAAGTTCATAAGCTTCAATGTCTTGCTTACACAAAGGTAGCCTATCGATCAAATATTGATGCATTCACCTCACAAGCTATTCACCTAGACTCAGTCTAGCTATAGGCTGAGCAGCTTCCCCAAGAAAATTTATGCATTTCTGGAGGGAAACCAGCCTTCCCTAAAGAAATTATGCAATCCTATCTGGCAGCCAGCTAGGATCCAAGATTGTGCAATCCTGCCAGTCAACACTCCCAGTAGGAATTGCACAATTTTCCCCAGTAGGGCTGCTCAACCTAAAATTTGCACAAATCTAGGCAGTGTTCAGTTGCTTTGTCCAGAAATTATGCAAATATCCTGGGTGGTCAACTCAACTCCTAGCCAAAAATGCACATTTCCTTCAACCAGTCGAACAACCACTTGCATGTGCGGCTGAGTTGACTGGTTCCCTCCGTGACTGAGCAAAACAGACTTGCATGCATAGGTTGCTTCTCCTAAGGCAACATGCAAAGGTATCCCTTGTTTCAAGGATCTAAGTTTAGCAATTGGGGGTTACATGTAAGGAGCCATTCCAAAACCTTCCACTAAGTGTCGCTTCCCCTAGATTTGTGGTATGCCTATCACAACCTCAATGTTATAAAAAATCATCAACTGGACATTGTAGAGCTCATTCCTCACATCAACCTTGTAGCTCTGACATCCCACATCACATCTAGGAGTAGTTGGCACACTCAGCTTAGTTGTTTTGGGGTAAGCTTACTTCCCATGCCTTGTGTTGCATTTCTGCTGATTTTTGTAATTTCGCTTGTGGGAGTACTATTTGCTTGATTTATTTGAATGCTTGCTTTCATTTACATGTATACTAGCTTGTCCTAGCTTTGTTTCAGTTTTCGTTGATATCTCACCGTTGTCACATGCATGAAACTATTATGCATAGACATTCGCCCAACCAACGAACTGCCTCACCCACATGCATGTTGATTTGTTTGCTAAATATTTCATACATGTTTCGCATGCACTTTCAATTACTTCTGCTGTAAATTAATGTCTCCATGCATTCACTGACTTACTTACTTTCAGTTGTCCGTTGGCAAGTCGGGCCAACCTTAGCCCAAGATCTACCTTCACCAAGGCTGCATTGTGAAATCTTGGAAAGGAAGCCTCACCTTCCTCTCCAAATTTGCACATTCCTACCTAGTACTAGCCTCTAGGACTTTTTGGGCATTTCTAGAGGACAGTGACTGCTTGGCGCAAGAAATTGTGCAAATTTTTCCCTGGGCCAACAGTCCTTCCCAATTGGAATTGCACATTGTGTAATCTCAGTAGTCATTAGCTAGATTGGATTGTGCATTGCATAGTTCCAATAGTCAGTCAGTCTCACAGCAGCTCAGACTGTGCCTTGTCCAATCTTGGTAGTTGGTCTGCTGACCTCCCAGCTGAAATTGCACAACCTTCATGATCATTCACCCAGGTATGATACAAGTTAGTTCTCATGTTCATTTTGGTTTTCAACTGATAGATTGCTTTCCATGAGTGTTTCCATGTCTCCAGGCATCGCAGGTGTTCATTTTCCTCTCAGGAGTACAGGTACAATGGTTTCCAGGAGAGCAAAGATGAAGACACCGTTCAGAGCACGCCTGGGGATGTATTCGATCCAGTGTCCATGGACTTGCCTACCCATAAAGACATCAAGTTGTTCATAGACTAGGACATCAAGATATTACAACAACAACATCATGAACAACAATTGAAGAAAGCATACCAATTGTGACAAATGCAAGAGGAGGGTTGTTGACAACAGAGAGGCGGATCAAGGTTGCAAGTTCAAGTAAGTCCATTAATGATGAAAGCAACTTTGGAGACACTGACTATGAAGTGACGGCGCAACATGAAGATTGTGCAAAGGTAGAATATAGAACAAAGAAGGAGTTGCATGTGCTGAAGCATAAACTCAAGAAAAACATGAAGCTACACAGACAGACTAATGAGTTTCAACAAGAACAGGAACATCAGTGGGTGAGACATGCACTCACGAATGAAACTACTCATATAAGTTGAGGATCCATCCCAGTAGCTGACATAGAGTAGACATGGTGAGCAGTTTTGTTGATCACATGAAATGGATTCAACAACATGCATGTCGTTGAGCTGCATGCAATCCAACCCATTCAACACACTCACCCAGGCGAGGACAAGAAGCAAGTTCAATTGGGGCTATATATGTACTTCGGCAAGTTGATGCACATGACCACCAACACACACTTGAAGATCAACATAAACACTATGCATCAGTGTGTTGCCGATTCAACCACACCCAAGAATACCACGCGCATGTTAGCAGACGCATTGGATGAAGGGGTTGAACTAATGTACCAATTAGAATGGAGGCAAGAGTCCAGCAAGATGTCACTGCAAGGTGCATGCACACCATCACAAATGACCAAGCTTGGCATCAACTCACCACCTTCACCATCAAAATCATGTCAAAGAGTTGGTCTCATCACAGCGGACCGAGTGTCAATGATGTCTTGCAAGGCTTGGTCAAAGCCACGTTGTCTCACATGAATACATGTGCATTCTAATGTTGAGTCATGTCAAATGTAATTCAAGTGTTAATGGTTGGATATAATAGTCATAGAGTAGGTGAAGAGTCATGAGGGTAGTTGAACTGTCACAAACAGGAATGTCAAGGGTCACCCTACCCTTTGCTATAAATAGTCCCTCATAACTCATTGTATGGGCTTTTGGTCAGCCAAGCTTCTAATAAGACTATCTTGAAGAAGGCTTCAACAGTATTGTAATGTGCCTTGGCTTCTCCATTGCACGAAGCTAGTACATCTCTTTGGAGGAGCAGGTGGATGTGGTTTTAATGTTCCATTGTTGGGGCTAGCAAGTTTACATGGCTATATTGTATGATTGTGACTTACACTTCTTTATATAATAAGGGCCAACACATTTTCATGCATATGTTGTTATTGTAGTTGGATTGCTCCAGTTTCTTTAATGATATATGTTGTTTAACTTATGTACTTGTGTATGAATTGATTCACATGCAATCATATGAATCTGGTTGTTAATGTGTTGCATATGTTGTTAATGTTGTCACTGTCTGTGTTGACTGCTCTACCGGACATCAAAAAAACCTTTCACTTGAAACTTGTTATAATAACTGTCACACTCATCTCGGACTGATCCATGAGTGTTTTACGTGTCATCTTACCTTGTATGATCTGGCTACCACATCCGAGTGGACTGCTCCACCAAAAGTTGTGCATGTCCTTTCTGTTGTGTGTTCCTAGTTGAGCTGGGACTGATCCCTTTCAACCTGGAACTCACCTTCACCTCCTTCCCCTTTTAAAGTGTTGAAACCTCTCATACACCTTCCTTGACTCATTGCACCAGTCACACCCTTGCTGCTGACAAAGTTATCCTACTTACCTCTGTGCGACATCGCGGTCAAGGAATTACCTTATGACCCACTATGGGGACTCCTACACAAAACAGTTTGAGGTCTAACTGGGAATTCTTACCGGGGAGATCCTCTTGACATGTTTTCGGGTCCAGCATCATCAAAATGTTTGGTGCTAGAAGGAGGATTGATGACAAGTTGTTTCCTCTCATCCAGTTTTGAGCCTTTGCATATCTTTCATGGAGTCTTGCACTCTTCTTCCCCCAAGGTGTTTTCTGAATCGTGAAGATGTCTCCATCTCAGGGAAGCTTTTCAATCTCTTTTCCACTCACACATATGATGGTGAAGGTGAAGTGGCCTAGCCTGAACACTTACATAACTTTCTTTCCATGATTTATGAGGAAGATGAGTTTACTAACGAACAAGCCAATTTTTTTCTTGCACACATTCTTCACAAATCTCCATTTTTTTGGGTGACTAGCCTATTGGCTGACATCGTGCACTCATGTGATCACTTCTGTGATCTTATTGAAGACACATTCTATCATTTTGATCCAGAACATCTTGACCAAAAATTGTTACAACTATGGAGGGCTCCGCATAAATCCATTATTGATTTTTCGCAGCACTTCTATGACTTGAAGTTTCAAGCTCTGAGGAGCCAGATGAAATTTTCTCATCTTTGGGATCGGTTAGAATATTGTCTTAAGAAATCTGCCCATCCCAAGACAAAGTTTGAGATCAAGCCTTGCTCAACCTTCTTCATTGATGGAGCTGCACAATCTCATGTGGGAGTGGGAACTATCTCATCTGACTATCCACCTCCCTCTCATTCAGTAGCTCCACCATTTCCCAATGATGCTGAGGATCATGTTTATACACCTATTCAACCTTCACACTCTCCCAACATCACTCCACTCAATTTTCACATAGATTTAGTTGTGAGTCCTTCGAGTTCTCATAGGCTTTCTTTTCTACAACCTCCATCTTCGCACCTGGGAGTTCCTTCAGATGATGATGTATTGTGTTCATCCATTCCAGACTCTTCACTTGTTGTGAAAGAGGAACAACCCGCTGACGGAGTTGGTGTTGCACAACCAACATGCGCTATCATTCATGAAGAGTATGAGTGGGAGCTTGAACATGAACACTCAGTGAAGGATGACTCCTTTCCATCTGAACACCCTCCGTTCTTTCCTAACATTGTTGGTGAACCTACCATCCATGATTTTGCATGTGTGTCTTCATCTACGGATGCACCCATTGTTGATATTTTGTAGGACACACCATACATTAGCCCATCATCCAACAACTGAGAGGACCAATCATTCATTGAAAATCCACTTGATCCTTCATCTGCTATTTTCAAAAATGTAGAGGGTGAACATGATGACTCCTCATTTACCCCTCTGTGTGATTCATCAAATCTTGAGGATGCCAACCAACATCCTGAGTTTTCTGATCTTGGTTGTCATGATCTCTTCACCTCATCACCTAATCACGATGTTGATTCACTCATTGTTAATCCATCTAAGCTACTGATCTACGAATATCAATCTGTAAACGAAGTCGAAACCCCACAAACCATCGAGGCACTTCATTCCGAGATGATGATTATGTCAGGCTCTTGCTTTCTTGAGGTTGGTTTCAGTCTCGATCAAGAAATTGTTCAATCACTCAAGGCTCCTCAACACTTATCTATATGCATTGAAGATCCATCTCACACGCAGATCACACTTCCTCCACTCGAGCTGTCCGATCCCATTGCTCATGCATTGGAGGAGTCTTACATTGCGAGCACTCGTGTGTGACGCAAGTTATCTTTATTTCTTTTGTTTGCTTGCGTGTCTCAGTCAAGAGTGTGCTTATGCTTCAAAGTTGCATGTAGTGTCAAACAACACCATGAGAAGTCCACGGACTATCCGTCATGAACTTGCACTCATTTATGTCACATGGGCACTTTGAAACACGAAGTGTGGTTGTATTCATTGTTATATCTATCTTGCTTGCTCGTTCGCACAACTGGGTTTCTCCAGACCAAGACTTCACCAACATGGGTCTACCAATGCGTCAGTGGCTGCATTGGAAGTATCACTTCATGTGATCATGCCCATGCATCGTTAGTGTAGGAGTAGCAGTAGTGTTTGCTTTTAGTTGTTTTCTTGCATACTCATTTGCTTACATGCTGTGTTTTCTTGTTTGTTTGCTTTCTTCTTTTCTTACTTTCTTTGTTTTCATTCTCACTTCTAATTTTGCTTTGCTTTGATGTTTGTTAGTTTGTTTGTTTCGTTCATAGGTTAGTCTTGTATGAAACCATGTATGACTCTTGAAGTGAGTTGGGTAAAGTACAAGAGGGCTTCTACAACTATCACTACTTGGTTATCTGTCATCTTGCCTCTGTATGATGAGCTTGTTACTCTTAGTCCATGATACATTGAAGGAAAATATGTATTTTTCAAAGTGAAACTTGGTGTAAACACGATGCTTATGCGCTAACTAGTGTCACCTTCTCTAGTCGATTTTTTTTGGGTTAACCCTTGTCATATCAGTCAAGTAGAGTAAGGTAAGGGGGAAAACCTTAACAGGCACGTTAGAGATACAATAAACTACTTCTCTGCTGAAAAAACCTTTTCTACTCTCAATAATTCGGGATCCCTCTTCCACCTCTGAAATGAATAAGTGCTACGCACAATTGAAAAAGAAGAAAAAGAAAAAAAAATAAAAAATGAAAAATGAAAAATGAATAAGGTGAAAGAAGAAAAAGGATTCTTGTGCAGGGAGGTGATGCAAGTAACTCCACCGAGGTACTAACCAGGCTCACTGGTAGTATATCCATGCTTGTCTTCATGTGACTCCACCGGGGTACTATTCATGCCTGCTGGCAATGGAGAAACACCAGAGATGAAACTAAGACTTTGATGACTATACTGCTTGTGCACTTATATACCCCTCAACCCTAATCGAAACAACTGTGTTGCCTTGGCTTGGAATGTGTGTCAATTGACCAAGAGCTTGGTAGATGCTACATCTTAAAATCAAGTTAGTGTGAAACGATGGTGAGTTGAGAGCTGAACTATACTTCCGGAGGTATTAGACTTGATTTTCATGAACAAGGTCCATTCAGAGAGGTAGAGTTCTTGTCACCAAGTGTTGTAGCAGCTACAACCACCCTCCAAAATTTTTCCTTAGCTTTGTTTTGAAGCCTCCCTTCAAACTTTTCACACCAGCTTGTCTTGCTTCATTAAGTTCACAAGCTTTAGTGTCTTGCTTGCACAAAGGCAGACTGTCAATCACATCTTGATGCATTCCCCTGACAGGCTTTTCACCCAGACTTAGTCTAGTTGCAGGATGAGCATCTTCCCCAAGAAAATTGCGCTTTTCCATAGGGAAACCAGCCTTCCCTCCAGAAATTGCACAATATTTCTAGTTGCCTGTTGGGCTCCAAGATTGTGCAATCCTGCCAGTCAACACTCCCAACAGGAATTGTGCAATTTTCCCTAGTAGGGTTGCTCAGCCCAGAATTTCTTCAAATCTGGGCAGTAATCATCCTCTCTTCCGAGAAATTGCACAAATTTCCTATGCAATCAGCCCAGCTCCTAGCTAGGGATGCTCATTTCCTTCAAGCAGTTGAACTACCTCTTGCATGTGTAGTTGAGTTGATTGGTTCCCTTCGGGACCAAGCAAAACATACTTGCATGCACATTCTACTTCTCCTAAGGTAGCATGCAAAGGCATCCCTTGTTTCAGGGATCTATGTTTAGCTGTTGGAGGTTACAAGCAAGTAGCCATTATGAAACCTTCCACCAAGTGTCGCTTCCCCTAGATTTGTGGCATGCGCATCACAACCTTGGTGTTATCAAAACTCATCAACTGGAAGCTACAGAGCTCATTCCTCACATCAACCTTGTAGCTCTGACATCCCACATTACACCTAGGAGCAGTCGGCAAACTCCGCTCAGTCATTTTGGGGTAAGCTCCCTTCTCATGCCTTGTGTTGCATTTCTATTGATTTTTGTGTTTTCTCTTGTGGGAGTACTATTTACATGATTTCATTGAACTCTTTCTTTTGTTTACATGTATACTAGCTTTTCCTAGCTTTGTTTTAGTTTTTGTTGCTATCTAACTGTTGTCACATGCATGAAATTATTTTGCACGGGCGTTCGCCCAACCACTGAACTACCTCACCCACTCTACTTGTTGAATCTTTCATTCATGTTTTGCATGCATTGTTGATCACTTCTACTATCACTTAGTGTCACCATGCATTGACGACACAGAGGTGGGACAAGGTTGCAAACTCAAGCAAGTCCATTGATGATGAAAGAAAATTTGGAGACTCTAGCTAGGAAGTGATGGCGCGACATGAAGATCATGTGAAGGTAGAAGATGGAAAAAAGAAGGAATTGCATGTGTTGAATTAGCAACTTAGGAAGAACATGAAGCTACACAGACAGACGAATGAGTTGCAATAGGAACAGGAATAACAGTGGGCACAACATGCACTCATGGATGAAACTATGGCTGTATAAGTTAAGGATCCATCCCAGCAGCTGACACAGAGAAGACATGGCGAGAAGTATTGTTTATTGCATGCAAGGGGTTCAAAAGCATGCATGTCATTGAGTGCACGCATGCAATCCAACCCATTCAACACACTCACCTAGGTGAAGACAAGAAGCAAGTCCAACTGGGGCTGAACATGTACTTCAGAAAGTTGATGTGCATGACCACCAGCACACACTTGAAGATCAGCATGGACACTATGCATCAGTGTGTTGTCAGTTCAACCACACCTAAGAAGACCATACGCATGTTAGCAGACGAGTTGGATGAAGGGGTTGAACCAACACACCGGTTGGAACAGAGGCAAGAGTTTGCTTTAGCAAGATGTCACCACAAGATGCATGCACACCATCACGGATGACCAAGCTTGGCATCATCTCACCAACTTCACCATCACAAGAATGTCAAAGAGTTAGTCTCATCATAGCGGACCGTGTCAGTGATGTCTTGCAAGGCTTGCTCAAAGCCATGTTTTCTCACATGAGTATATGTGCATTGTAATGTTGAGTCATGTCAAGTTTAAGTTAAGTGTCAGTGGTGGATGTAATATTCATAGAGTAGGTGAAGAGTCATGAGGGTAGTTGAACTGTCACAAAGGGGAATGTCAAGGGTCACCCCACCCTTTTCTATAAATAGTCCCTCATAACTCATTGTATGGCCTTTTGGTCAGCCAAGGTTCTACTAAGACTATCTTGAAGAAGGCTTGGACAATATTGTAATGCACCTTGCCTTCTCCACAGCATGGAGCTAGTACATCTCTTTGGAGGAGCAGGTGGATGTGGCTGTAATGTTCCACTATTGGGGAAAGTAGGTTTACATGGATGTATTGTATTATTGTGACTTACACCTTTATATAATAAAATCTAGCACATTTTCATGCATATGTTGTTATTGTAGTTGGATTGCTCTGGTTGCTTTAATGATATATGTTGTTTAACTTACGTACTTGTGTATGAATTGATTCACATGAAATTATATGAATTTGGTTGTTAATGTGTTGCATATGTTGTTAATGTTTTCACCGTCCGTGTCGACTACTCTGTTGGACATCAGACAGACCTTTCACTTGAAACTTGCTATAACAATCGTCGCACTCGTCTCGAACTGATCTGTGAGGGTTGTACATGTCATCTTACCTTGTATGATGTGACTATCGCATCCGAGTGGACTACTCTGCCGGAAGCTAACAAAGTTATTCTACTTGCCTCTATGTGACATCGCAGTCAAGGAATTACCTTATGACGCACTGCTGGGACTCCTACACCAAACAGTCTGAGGTATAAATGGGACATCTTACTAGGGAGATCCACTTGACATGTTGGCAGATCCAACATTGTCAACACTTAGTTGGTGTAATTATGCCTAAGTGTTCCTTGAAGGCTAAATACTAAGTAAACTAGGGTGTTCTTTTTTATGGTGATGTTTTATTTGCTTTGTTTATATAGATCATTTGGCCACAAAATGGCCACTATTTCCCAACTAAAGAAAAATTGTTTTAGTTTCTTGCTTTTATGGGGAAAAATGGATTTGACATTGCTAATGTTGAGATATATGTCTTATAATAGTCTACTTTAGTTTATATTATAGTATTCATGGTCTTTCATGTCTTACACTTTGCATTGTATCTTCTTTTGTTTTCAGAAAAGGAACTCAGAATTGATGGTAAGAAGAAGGAATTGAAGAAAGAGGAGAACAATAACCCTAGAGTGACAAATGAAGAAAGGGAGAGAAAAGAGAACAAGTCTGGTGATACCCTTAGAGCCAATATCTTGCATAAGGCACAAACATAGACACTAATGGTCAAGTTTTCAGATTTGATGAATTCACCTGCACTGCCTTGGTAGCACAATGATAATGTTTTGAAGTGATGAAACAATATTTCATATGTAAATTGTAGCCCAACCAATTTTAAGTTGGAAACTAATATTGTAATACTTAACATTTCATACAATATACTTTATGTGGTTCAAATAATTTATAGTTTCACTTGATATTGCTTAGTATTTTAATTAACATATGTAACTTTGCATTTTTGTATTACATGAACATCCACGTTGTATGACATTTTTTTTTTAATTTGAAAAATCATACTAATTAATTTATCTTCATTAATAATGAACACTTAAAATCAATCTAAAACTACTAAATTAGTAGTTTATATTGATTAATGATGAACAAAAATAAAATGAATATACGACTAAATTAGTCATTAATATAATGAATATCAACCTACCACAAAAATATAAATGACTACTGTAAATGATAAATTTGCGATTGTAAATGGTGATCTGTACAACATGTTATATAATGAATTTGAGGAGAGAATTGTACAAACACAGAGAAAGCATTTTCCAGATGATCATGCATCACCTGCATTCATTAGAGAAAGGGTGATAGTGGCAGACACTAGCTGGAATCCAAATTCCATTACCGAAGCCAACTTAGACTTCATGGGTGCAACCAAATCAAACATTTAGTATTTGATAGCTCAGAATAATAAATTGGTATAGAATCTATAGGTTTCTTGACAAGTGATAGAGTAGTTCCATGGAGCACTGTAGAATCCAGCTTCTGCATAGGTCTACTTGAGGAATATGAGAGTAGTGATACTTGGTGAAGTATCAACACTTGGAGAGACCATGCGGGACCTATATGAGTAGCTCATAATGATACATAAGGTAGTTGTTCACTTGCATGATTTGTAGAAGTAGAGACTTTATCAAAATGAATGTACAACCTTCCATTTTCACCTTGCAAGAACAAACAATGTGATATAGAGGGGCACTGCTTACCTTGATAGGGAATATGAAGCTGCATGTAGAGCTGGAGAAAGCAATAGTTAAAATGTTGATTCAGAACAACAATCATCTCACCTCATTCATTGGAAACATTCAAGCCTCATATGTATGGTTGTATAACAATTTGGATTTGATGGTGATAACCCACAAGATTTCATCAATCATCTCACTCACCAAAGCTAAGTGCAAACATCAAGGTAGGCAGGAGATTAAAAAGTATTTGGAGCAGATGAAACAGATTTCCACGAAGGAGGATTTGGAGCTAAATAGATAGAACATGAAAAGCTACATTGATGGTCCTGTTCAGATCAGAACAACAATGCTCCTAGTGAGAAAGAGGTTGAAACTGGTTCCAAGACATTGTACTTGGATGCCAAGGAGGCTAGATTTTACTTCCAGATAGACACCATCACACAGTTTAGGGATGTCATAACATAGTACTGAGCTTGGTACCAATACGTGACTGAGAAGCAACAAGTGGAGGTTGTTGAGCTAAAGTTCTCGCAAAATCAAGTATCATAGTGTTATGTCTTGTTAGGCTCTCATGTTGTCTCTACCCTATTTTGTCTTATATGGGTACAAGTGTAAAATGTAATATTATTTGTAATTATACTGTAAATGAAATTGCAAATGTCAACATTGAAATATGAAGATTCATGATTTAATGTAATGATTCATTTTTTAATGTAATGAGCCATTTTGTAAATAATTTGAACATTCATGAGGGTAGTCCAAAGGTCATAAATAAAAATTGAAGAGTCACCCCATCTTATTATAAATAGAACCTCATAACTCATGTAAGGGGATTTTGGGAGCCAAGCGTTTGATTAGGCTTAGGCTTAGAAGGAGCTTGGGAGTATTATGAAGAGCCTTAGCTTCTCCGTAGCGTAGAGAAAGTATACTTCTTTGGAGGAGAAGGTGTTCTTGACTTTAATGTTATACTATTGGGGCTAATGGTCTGTCAATGGTGTATGTATGAATGGAACTTTCAATTATGATAATAAAAGCAGAGCCAACACGCTTTCATGTATATGTTCTAAATATAGTAGGACTATTCTTGTTGTATTTTCAATGTATGTTATTTAACTTATGCTTATGCTAATGAACTATTTCGTTTTCATTTCCATGAATCTTGTTGAATGCGTGTTTTTTTATTAATTCATACTTTAATTTGTGGACTATTCTGCATCTTAGTTTGTGATGTCGTTATTCTCATGTGTTACTTTCAAACTGCATATTATTACAGGATTCCAAGGGGAGAACTTCCTTTTCCCTTCACATGTTTGAACATTCGTGAATTGCACTTAACTTTCCATAGGGTCACACACTTTCACTCAACCAAATTTACCGTACTTCACTCTGCGCATTTTTGTAGTGAACGCATAACATTACTGCCCACTGCTAGGAATTCTACTCCAAATAGTACGAGGGATATTTGGGACTTCATATTGCGGAGATCCCTTGAATGTTGGCGGGTCAAAAACCACTAACATACCCCCGCTATTGTACCATTATTTATTTTAGTTTCTGTAGTTGTAGCACAATTTATTATTTTTGGTAGTTTTTTGTGTCATGAACTTCTGGAGCCATTTTGAGGCCCTAAACAAGGTGTTTTATGGAAAATGAGAAAACATGAGTATAATATTGATGTTTTCAGTTGAAATTTATAGTCATTAGATAGATATTTCTAATGAGGTATCATTCACATCAAATAAATATGGTATGCCAAATTTACAACCTTGGGAAGTTGATGTACCAATTTATGCCAACATGGCCAATAGTTTTGGCATTGCATATCCTATGGTTAGGTTTTTGGATGTTTAGGGTTTTCCATTGTTTCTCAATAATAAATAGGCCTTCAAGCCTCATTGTAACACAATTCAGAGGCATGTAGCCACCAAATATCTTCTTACAGATAAGCTACAATTTCCCAAGTTAGTGTATTTCCATGCTCTATGTAAGCATATTTCAGTTCTTTGATATTAATAGAATGGATTTTTATTTTTTATGCATCTCTATGTTTATGTTTATATTTGTATTCTATTACACTCATGCATAAGTCTGAATCAGTGGTAATATAGTAGTTTGCTCCTTCTCTATTCTTATTTTCATGTCCCTAATGATGTCAGGGTATAAGATGTTAGGGGTCGAACTAGTTGAACCATTGCAAGATAAACATCACAAAACCTGATGGCCTCCATTGTGGCAGAAAAGAAAGATGAGGGAGAAGGAGATCACTTCAAAATATTTCTCAAAGAATCCCTCGAGTGATAGAGAAATGCAATGATGGACAAATTTTCCTAGATCCTTCAGCAGATGCCCATAAGTGACACATATTCATCCAACAACCACTCTGGAGGTAGCACTCCCTTCAAGGTACACGTAAAATTTGACATTCCATATTTGAAGGGTAGCTAGATGCAAACATCATAGATAGATGGTTAAATATGTTGGAATGGTATTTTTCGGTTCATGATTTTTCCAATAGGGAAAATATTACTTTTTCACTCCTAAAATCCATCCCCCATGTCAAAATTGGTGGGATACCTACTGTAAGAAAAAAGACGAGAGGGAATCCTCACTATTTTCAGTCGCACCCACTTACAAATTTTTTCGAGATTCCATCAAGGAGCAGTATTACACTGTCAGGAGATATGAAGATAAGTACATAAAGTGGGCCACACTATGGTAGGGAAGGGACCAAGACGTATTAGATTTCACAAATACTTTTCATACCCTTTGTACGAAGTTGGGTATTAAGGATTCTAAGTAGCATCTGGTAGTCAAGTACCACGGTTGTCTTAACAAATACATCTAGGAAGAGATGGATTTCCTAGACATCTCCTTGCTTGACATGGTCTACCAATACAATATCAAGATCGAGTAGAAGTTCAAATAGAAGAACCAAGACTTTGTATATGTGAATCCAAAGTAAGGGAAAGGCGCCCCCAAACTGTAGAACAAAGGACAAATCCAAGGCGGGGTGCCCTAGGATAACCCATCAAAGCTACAAGTAAAGAAAAAAAACATGAAGACAAAGAAAGACATAGGAAAGTGGTGTGAGTTCCATAAGAGCCTCACTCACAACACAACTGAGTGTTGAGCCAAGCACTCACTGGTGGCTGAGTTGAAGGCTTCAGAATCAAATGCATGTTTTGACTTTGAGTCTGAATTTGATAAGGGGAATGACAAAGGGAAGCAAATTATTGATGTGGAGCCCAGTGCTATTGTTGCCAACACTAAGATTTATAATATTGAGCTCTTAGATCCAGAGGAGAGGGAGCATCTCTTCCATTCATAGATGTGGATGAAGGGTGTAGAATTTTCTCTACAAATCAGCTAGCTCACTAATATCATGTAGAAATTTCACTTGCAAATCAAATTGATATATGCAGTGTACTAAAGCATAATACTAGATCTACATCTACCATAAACTTTGCGGAAGCTAATCAACCATGAGCAACATCAAGCATGAACACATATAACTGATAAGAAGGAATCAATCACACATAACACAGAATATACAACTAGGGAAAACACCAACATAAAACCCCAACACTGTATTATCAATCAAGTAGAGATCCTCAACAACATACAAAAAGAATCAGCTCAATAGCTATCCTGCTCTCTCTGTAATCAGAATATGAAGCTCATGGACTACCTAGACCTGTATATAAAGGTTGCACCTTAGGTCCTGTTGTGGCCAGCAACAACCACCCCTTTCATTTGACTGTTTGTCCAAAATACTAAATGAATGGGGGCCCTTAGTTTAATTTTGACAAAAATCAAGTTTTCCTTTCTTCAAAATAAGGTTACCATCGTAAGCTTAAAGAGGTCTTTCGAATATTTTTAACCTAAGTCTACGATAAGGTAAAGGTCTTTAAAAATTTCCATTACAAAAAGATAGGAAATGTCCTCATTCCCTCATAAATATTGGTATGCGCAAGGCCCCCATGCCAAGCCTAACGTCGCATCGCAGTAAAGTAATTTTCATAAGGAAAAACCTCAAGATCTGCCCACCTGCGATAACACCGATCGCAAGATCGCATATCGCAGAAATAAAATGGCAATACTTAACAAACATCAAACTTCTGCGACCCACGATGTTGCGACCTGCGATGTTGCGATCACCGCGATGGCGCAATCTGCGATCTGGCGATTTGTGATTAGCGCGACTTGCGATGGCACGATCTTCAATGTAACGTAAGCATATCATGAATCATTTAATCGCGAATCCTTCGGGCACACCATTCAAAGAAAAGCCACTTACCATAATCTGACCCCAAATCATGCGCTTTTAATGATAGTAAATGGATTAGTTGTCAGTTATTTAATGAAATGAAGATGCGTGCTTTTCTAAAGAATTATTTCACGTAAGGTGGCATATTTGGTATATCCGTTGCATTTAAAACTCTCCCATCACCTTTCTCAATCAGTCATTTCCACTTTGCTCGTGATCTACAGGAACTAAGAGATAAGAAGATTCAAAAGCCAAACACAGGAGCAACTGGGAAAGAAACATAAAGCCCAAGGCTCCAAGACAAAGGAAAAGACAAAGGAGATGGCGTCCTTGTACACAGACACTGCATGCAATAGGGACGCAGGAATTTCGACCTGGGAAGGCATGTATAGGCTGCTGGAGGAGGAAAATCCTAAAGTAATGAAGGTTGATAGTGCCGCGGGATCACAAAACTCTTCTGAGGCATCCTTACAGGAGCTAGCATGTTCGTTTCTTCACCAAATAGCAGCTAGACCCAAGATTTTGCCATATACAGATATGATCAGGTGGATACTTGACAATGCAGAGTTATAAGGCAGACAATTCAAAGTTCAGGGACATGGGCTCATAGGATCGTTTGCTGCGCAAGACTTAAAGCTTATGTATCATCTTCCTGAGCCTCAGATGACCTCCAAAGATTTTTGTTATTCAGAGAAAGAAGGCTAGCCAGTGTTCCTCTAGAAAAGCTCCGACTGCTCGCCAGAGAACCTACTCCCTGTGTCAGCCTCAGTGGAAAATCCAGTACTTCAAAATCCAAATTTGACGCTGCCCAAGGAACGCCTGAATGTTCTAAAAAGTCTGCAAGCGACCAAGGAAAAAGCGAAGAAATAGAAAAAGATATAGCTCAGTCGAGTGCAATGTCGCAACAACAAGTTATCACCTCCCCACCAAGAGATGTCCCTCCTCCCGTCATTAAATCACCACTCGTCACAACAGAGCTCGACAAAGAATGGGAAAACTTCAACGAGCTAATCAGCCTTGAAGGGCAAGTCCCAAGAACACCTGTGAGCAATACACAGGTAACGCAAGAAATAGTTTCAACCATGGTCGGTAGTATCACAGAAATGGATTATGGTCATATCGCTCCACCTTCTGAGCTCCTACTTAGTGTAGAAGAAATTCCCCCACTGGATGTATTCTATAGTCCCCAACATAAAGGAGTTGTGAGGAGACAAAGAAAGAAGAGAAAGCTAGAAAATACACTGTCACAAGATGCTGAACATTTCGACGTCTTATGGAAATATCCTAACAACAACCCGACAGAAAATCTCACGAAGTTATCTTAGATCGCAGGAGCATATGCTTTTGCGACTATCGACAAGGCGTCGGAAGTTCAGCAACTGTTGAGGGAACAAAAAAACCAAATACAGCTACTACAACAACAACTACAACAAGCCAATGCTAGTATTGAAGCGTCCAAACAACTCGAGAAGTTACAAGAAGACTTTCAGCAGATGCATATAAGCTATCAAAGAAGCCTAGACGAAAAAGGAAAGCAGTTGCAAGCTTT
>APFE031558413.1:0-14392 GCA_000404065.3 Pinus taeda
AACTTTTCGGAGCCCTCCTGTAGTGCTATTGGATCTTCCTATAGCTATTACAGTCTTCCTATAGCAACGGAGAGAGGAGATAAAATTTGATTCTTGAGCTATTGGGATGATGGAGAGTGCTGAGTGCATTTTCTACACGTAACCTCAATCCTCTAGAAACTAATATTTTCATGACAATAGGTGTTGGGTCCACGTTTTATTTCTTTTATTTTTATTAATTTTTTGTCATTATATTTTTCTTATATTTTTTATTTTATTTTCGGAAATGATTAGTAACAATTCCTTGACGTTGGATTTAGATTCATATATGAAAATTTATGTTGTTTTTAATTGTTCAGCTAATTTATTGAATAAATTAACACAAGTATTTGATTATCAATCCAGGTTTGTAGAACTTAGAAGCATGTCTAAAATGTATGGATATCAAAGGTAGTCAAGGTTAGAAGATGAAATATAAAGAGTTGAGGAAATACATATTATAAATATAAATCTAATTAATTAATTTCTAATTCACTTACGTAATATGTGTAAGATGAAGTGGCTTCTAACTTAAGAGAATCAGTTGTGTCCTTCTTCCAAAATATTACTTCATGAATAGAAATTGAAAATAGCTTAAGATTCATAAATAAATAATGAAAGAGGGTCCTAACAAAGGAGGTCCTTGTTGTTATTCATTACAAATTCATTCATCATAATGCCATTGTTAAGAAACTAAAAACTCAAAAAAATTCTTGAAAGCAAGAAAGATGAATTTTAGTTTTTATTTATTAATCCAATAGAAGGAGGGCTCAACTTCCACATAGGGTTATCCCTTCACATAAATATGATAACTAAACCAAGATTCATCAACAAAAATAAATCATCATACATCAGATCAAATAAAAAAATATGACGAAAAGCTAGTTTATGAAAATCAAGCTAGATTAACCATGAAGTGTACTTAGCTTGGAGTGGGGGCCCTCCGCCATTGCCTTGCACACTTGAAGAGATTATCAGCTATTGTAAAATAATTCAATCATCCACACCATTGAACAAAAAACTAAGATAGAACAAGTTCGTCAAATTAATTCAAAGTATTCAAAAGTGTCAATATAAAATTATACAAATTCTACATATCATAAGCCTTCAATGTTTTGGCTTAAATATAAGATTATGAAACAAACTGATCTAAAATGTCTCTAACAACTATATATATATACATATCCCATCTATCTAAGTAAAACTCATCCATCATGTCACTAAAAATATGGAAAATCCCACGAAATCATAAAACTGCCCTATTTCTTAGGGATTTGCTGAATGAGTGGTCCTATTTGACCATCTTTGACTGGGCCTGTTTAAGCTTGGGTTTTCTGAACCAATAGGATTTAGTTCAATCTTAGCTCCCAAGCTTTCTAGAAATGTGTCCATCTCGTGCCCAAGTGTCCTGCAAATATGACAGCCATGAAGCCATTACGGGAATTTCTGATTCTATCCAAAAATGCACCTAAAATTCAATTTTCGTAAAAACATCTAAAAATAGAAAAACTAAATTTATATACCTGAATATGCATAAATACATCAAAATGGGGTGTATGTGATGGAAATTTGATGGAAAATATAGAAATTAAGTGTGTTTTCTTAAGCAAAAGTGGACCAAAAACGATGGCCAACATCTCCCCCTTGCTGATTCACAAGCATGTCCTCATGTTAGTTTCTTTCTCTTGGATATTTTGACCTCTACTGTAAACCATATGCCTGATCCTAATGCTTCTATATTTTTTGGTTCTAGTGGAAAATCTATCCCCTTGTACTGTTCTTCCTTGTAACTGGTAGCTTTAACCTTTTGTTTCTCATACTTTGCTTTTATGCATATTTTTATCGTTGAGCCACGTGAAATCCTGTTTGCAAAGAATATCATTCTTTCTTTTCAGTTTTCCTACCTCATTTAGTTTTTCATTTTCCCTTACCAACTTTACATTATTATTCTTATATACTTTGTGTTATTTCTTCAAGTGCTTCTCTAATATCCTTTCTATTTCTAATTGATCTACCAATTCTTTCATCTTACTCAGTTGCAACTCTTTTTCTAGTTCCAGTGTATCCTTGCCAAATTATGTGGCCTCTACATTATCAAAGTATGATTCTTTTTCCAATGCTTCTTTTTCCAATCTTTCAATTATGATTCTACTTGTTTCCCTGTATAAAGTGTCTCTACAATCTGTACTTCAGGATTTTTTCTACTTTCCTCTGTTGGGCTCTTTCTCCTATGCCTCTTAGGAGTGGATATGATGGATGCCTCCTTCTCAATCATGATAGTATTGTGTTACTTCCTAGATTGATTTCTTAGATAGAGGGGTGAATTCGTTATGCCTCTAGTTTCCTCAATTGTTTTGTACTTCTCTTATATGGCATGTTCTTCATGTTGATTTTGGACTAAAAATTATTTCCAAACTAAAAACTATTTCCAGGCTATATCCTCATATTTAGAACCAGATCAATTTTTATGGTATAAAGGACTTTTTTCTCATAAAACACTTGTGAGTTGGTCAATTTTCATGGAAGAAATGATAGAACATTATGAGGATAAAAAGAGTAACACCTTCTTTATCCAATTGATAAATCTCGAACAAAAGGGTTCAATGGCAGAGCACATTGAGAACATCCAAAAATTGAATATATGGGTAAATAATATTCTAGAGAAGAAAATGGTTGATGTCTTCATAGGGACTTTAAAGGATAACATTCAACACGAGGTTCATCTTTGGGAACCTGATTCATAGGAGAAGGCATTCACGATGGCAAGAAAAATTGAAAGCGAAATTATGGAAACAAGAAATCCCGCCACTCACGACTATAATTATGGAAGTGTTTTTTCTCGTAGCCTTCCACAAACTACAAGTTTTACACCACAAAAATTAGAAGAAAAAAGAGAAAAAGGGCTTTGTTACAATTGTGATAGAAAATACACTAAAGGTCGTAAGTGTCCTAAGAAGAAATTATTTTACATAGATTATGGAGATGAGTAAGAAAAGGATATACACTAGAAACCCACCCCAGATCAATAAGAGAAAGCTTCAAGAAGTGAAATATTACATCGAGAAAGAAGAAACGAATCTGACCATATCTTGTAATGCATTGGTTAGAATTACCACTCCTCAAATTATCAATATAGAAGGACATATCAAGAAGAAAAATGTTTAAGAATTGAAAGATCACATCGAGCATCAAGAAATGAATCTCACCATATCTTGTAATCCATTGGAAGAAATTAATACTCCTCAAACTATCAATATAGAAGGACATATCAAGAAGAAAAAGGTAAGAGTGTTGATTGATTCGGGTAGTACCCATAATTTTATTCACTGTAAAATAGCCAAGGAATTGAATTACTTCCTATATCCATCACAAGAGTGTCAAGTGATGGTTTCAAGTGAAGGAACCATAAAGTTCTCAAAGTTCCATAATATCCAGCGATCCATGGGAGAATATGTATTGAATAGCCCGATTATTTCCATTCAAATGGGTGGTGCTAATGTTTTACTAGGAGTCCAATGGCTACAAGCTTTGGCCACGATAATTTTTAATTTTGAAGAACTTTTCTTGAAATTTTTTTGGAAGGAAATGAAGTTGAATTGAGGGGTATTGAAGGGAAACCTAGAAAGATAATAAACTCTAACAACATGACAAAGCTTCTAAATAAAGAACAACGTGGCGTAATTTCACAGTTATGTTCACTAGAGGATCCTACATCGAAATCATGTATTTCTTCAGATCTTCAAAACATTTTGGAAAATCATTCCAAGGTATTAGAGACTCCCAAAGGCCTCCCACCTATTCGTGATCATGATCGTGCTATTCATTTGATTCCAGGAAGTGTTCCTCCAACCATCAGGCCTTCCAAATATCCATATGCCCAAAGGAGTGGGAACTCATTCAAAAGTTGCAGAAGATCCCAGTTCAAACAATATTGCGAGTACATGAAAAGGAAGGAAAAGTCATATTGGAAGCTGAAGTAGTCACAGAATTGAGAAATTGATACCTACGAAATATATCAATTTCAGAGTATCTCATCAAGTGGAAGAAATTAGCCGCTAAAGATTCCACATGGGAGGACAAGAATTTATACAGAAGCATCAAGAACTAGTGAAACATTGAGGACAATAACTTATGAAGGAGAGGGGCATGTTAGGTCCCTATACTAATAACGTAACTCCTTATTGTTATTAGCATAACACCCTTATTATGTTGTTGTGCCCCATAGAAGCCCACTTTTGTTATTATTGTGCCCTCAAATTATTATTGTTATCTCGAATCTGATTATATTATGACCCCTTAGACTTCTATATATAGAAAGGAGGTATTTTCATTTGTATCATCCAAGAATTGTTCATTTGTGTAATGTAAAGTAGGTTGCCCCCTTGAAGAGCCTTATTTCTAAGGCATTCATCTATCTTTTCTATCTTTTTTGTGCTGGTTTTGTAACATATACATCCATATTTTTAGGAATATATAACATAACATTTAACACCTATTTTATATAAGAAATGTAACATATAACAATTTAACAATATATTGAACATAACAATAAAAAGAAAAAAATATAACAAGAAATATAATCTAAAAAATCTTAATTAACGACATGTATATATATATAATGGAATTGATACACAAAAAAAACAATTCAAAAAAGTACAAGTCATTGTTTCCTTAAATTCAAGACAAGATAATACATATGCTATAATTATGGTCCAATATTGTAACTTCTATGAAAAAATATCTACATTTAATATAATTTAGTGTGTTTCATTCATATGAAATATGTTAGTGCCAAAATTTTAGGAATTGTATCATGACAATTTATCTATAGTTTCCATTGTCATAGATTTTTCCTACTTTTGACTTCTTGCCACTGCAACAGAGCTACTATGACCAAATGGCTATATTTGGCACATATAACATTTGGTTGGTAGTTTCAAAGAAATTCCCCAAGAGTAGCATTGAAATAAATAGATATGTATAATTTCAAGCAAGAGCACTTTTGTTTTTGAACCGAGAATATATTTATAATTTTCTCTGTTCTGATGGAGTACAAACCTCTTGTTCCATGGATTGGTTGACAATTATTTGGCATTAATCTATCAACTTCACCTATGAAATATTTCAAAAGTGCCTTCTTGACAAAAAAATATCACGTAATGAAATTTAGTGATTTTTAAATATATCATTGTGATAGAAAGACACGTGTACATATGTTAGAACTGTGAATATATTACAACTACATATACACTTACCTATGCACATGACTGATCCATGGATTTGATACATGGCTTGAATTTTGATTGCATTAGTTAACAACATCATATAAATCTAGAAGTCAAAAATCATTTTGATTCAATTGATGCCAACTAAGTGCAAGTTTTATGCGTGCCTCAACACCATCAAGGTGTCCTTTCCCACGAGTTGTCTCAAATAAATTCCATGTATTACGCATGTTATTTTTTTATGAATGTAAGTCAACAAAAGGAATGTTCATGATGAGTTAAATTGACCGAAACATCCATTTGGACATACCCAATGTTATTTAAAAGTGATTTGTTGTTACTTTACATTCTTATAAATAATATGAAAACAATGATGAAAAAAACATGTATCATGCATATGAATATGATCATCACTAATGTGGAAATGATGCTCTTTAATCACTTCACAATTATGTTCATTACTATCAAAGCCATCAATACCAAGCTTTGAATTCCTATATAAAAAATTATTGCTATAAATACCTGGTCTGAATGATAATATACACTTTGTACTTCCATTTGTAGAACAAATGTGTAATTCAGTAAAATCAACAACTCACAATATTATTTCATTTGAGAACATTGTTTGAACTGTAAGTCCAGGAATTTTTCTATATGAGACTTCTCAATATATTTACATATTTGTTCCCTATTGGAGGAGCTAGTTGGCTCAGCTGACTAGCCCAAAGTTATGTCTACAAATTTGCAATGTAATGAAGACTAACTAATGATAGACTAAGTAACATGTTTGGTAAGAAGGTCATACTAGAATAATTGTCCCAACAGTCTATATATATTTTTTTCTATATACGATTTAATAGTTATGGTTTTGATTTTTTCATATAATAAGATATATTTGTGCTCTTCTAATGGTTCTACATTAATACGTCTCTTTACATATCTGTATATGTTTATCATGTGTTTACTTGATGTCGGTGTACTAGTAATTTTGCGCACTTTTTTCTAGATTACAACATTCGTTCCATCTCTAATAGTTAGAAATCGAGTTACAAAACATGAGAGAATAAATGTCAACATTATATGAGATACATTTATGTTGGGAGGCAAAGATCAATAATTATTTGAAGAACTACGCAGAATCAAGAGCTAATTTATTATAGAAGCACATGAATGCTTTACAGAAGATTCCCTAGTCGAAATCAATAATTACCTTAACCATGTTTTCCATTGGAAAACCTCAAAGAAAAATTGACACATGGATGTTACTCAAACTGTCAAACAACAATCGAACGAATTTACATGAGTGGCTAGAGTACATTCTCAAAGATTATTATGAAAAGAAAGAAATAGAATACCAAACCTCAATATAATGTATAGAGACTAGATTCTATGACGACTTGCAAAAAAATTTCTTTTGCACAATCCCTACCCTTTTACAGAATTTCCTTCTTGAAAAGGGTGTAGGACATATTGTTAAGTACTAACCATCGTTAGTGATACCGATTAGAATAAACATCAAACCAAGTGGTGAAATCAAGAATTACCTTGACCACATTTTCCATTGGAAAACCTCAAAGAAAAATTGACGCTTGGATGTTACTCAAACTGTCGAACAACAATCGAGGGAATTTACATGAGTGGCTAGAGTACATTCTCAAAGATTATTATGAAGAGAAAGAAATAGAATACCAAACCTCAATATAATGTATAGAGACTAGATTCTACGATGACTTGCACAAAATTTTCTTTTGCACAATCCCTACCCTTTTAAGTACTAACCAATACCGATTAGAATAAACATCAAACCAAGTGGTGAAATTTTATTAATGCTCAATGTAAAGATACAAAGGAAGTGTGGGATTATTTCATAAGAAAATAATCATTTCCAAGAGATACCTCTCCATGAGATGACACTAAGTTGAGTTGGAATAAGGGGTAATGCATTGTGGGAAGTAAGTAAGAAAAAATAAAAGAAATAAATAATATTGGAGAATTGCATATAACTTACAAGGATGGAATGAATAAAGTCGAATTCCAGGAAAGAACTAAAAGAAGATAACTGGCCAAATAGTGATCGAGAAAAGAAATAATCATCCCATATCTAAAAAATAGCATAGAATAAGAGACAACAACACTGAGAGAAAATTGGAGAACCAGAATATGAGAGGAAAATAATGCATAATCATGAGCGTGGGAATGAAGATGCACATAACTCAAAAAATTTGAGGGCGTAGCACAAACTGCATCGATAGAGAATGAAGGTCTACGAATAGCCACTAGAGAGCAACCAGATGTCATGGAAGTCAATGACTATTGTCCAGCAATAAGAAAAACAACAACTGTAGTAATAACAAGTCACAACATTTGAGAATTTGTTCAGTCGTAAAATTATTCCAAAACATGTGTAGCTTGATATAATGAACAAAAATAAAGAAATTCCCGAGTGAAAAACCGATGACCAAGAACAATCAAATAATAATAATGAAGACACGAAAATGGCTCAATTCATTGTAGTCTTAAGAAAATGAGGATTAACATGGTTTAAGAAACTCACAAAAAAACAACTTGTCAAAAAGTGAAATTAAAACTAGTTTTATTACATTATTTAAAGCACAAGACGTCAAGAACCTTGCAACCTAATAATTAAAATAAATCAAGAAAAGAACTAACAAATCTATACATGAGCATGATAAATTATTCAAAGATTTATCGATCCAGATTCCATATACCATCGATGAGCATATTCTAGTTTGATGTCATGTGGTTTCTCTATTACATAAAATATGAGGTCCACTTTGAATACATGAAGTTAGAAACTATGAAGGGGCATTGAAATTAGCACAACAAATTGAGAAAGACGATGATGGCCAATTAACTATATTAACAACTCATAAAAAACTTGGAGCTAAAAGAGACCATTTACAAAATGTTACAATGCAATTGGAACTCCAAGAGACTCATCTTTGGTGTACTAATTTCCACATGGAAGGATATATGTAAGATACTTGTAAATTTGTAGATTATTTTGATCTATATGATCAAAGAATACAGTTCGACATGTATTTTATTATCTTCCAAGTTGCTTCTAACCAATGGACTAAAGGTTACATTAAAATTGGAAACTAGGTACAAATTCCACATTAGGACAACTCATATGATGGAGATGATGATTTCATTGGATCCATCATTCGAGATGTCCAATTTGATATAAATATCATCTCATGCTAGCTAGTAGAAATGGAATTTTGAATTTATTCTCTCTCATGAAAAAAATTTCAAGGTTAGCCTCAATCAAACATATGCTCAAAAGCCGAATAGATGTGCCTCCTCACCCTCCACGAAGTGTATAAATAGGAGTGAGCTCTCTCCTCAATTTTACATCACTTGTCTCATCAAATATCTCTCTCTCTCCTCTCTTGATTGGTTTGTACAACTTGGAGGCAACCTTCTTTACTTCACAGTTATGAAAGGAGGACAAATTTGTGGATTGTTTTTCTAGATAAAAATATTATAGGGCAACATTTACTAGCACTGACTCTTGTTGTTTGACCAAGTTTTGACTTTATTTAGGATGAAGAATTTTTTTCTTTTGGAGTTCACATTTATTGGCACAAATATTGAGGATTTTGGGATAGTTTCACCATGGTCGACTTCAGTATTCACTTCAAGATTGACCATAGAAATTATGCCAGTGATTTATCTCTCCTTTTGACTGAACTATTTTGTTTTGAATTTAACTCTCTTAGAAGGTTGAATTGATTTTATATGGACTGAGCTACATGGATGACATTTTGGTGCTAGTTTGACCGGCATTGAGTTTTTAGTTAGGGCTGCATTTGACTATTGTTAACTGTTGATTTTGTCACGAATTGTTTGGGAAAGTTGATTTGATTTTTCTACTCTCTCTCTTTCCTAAAATATTGAAGATTAATAGGAAGATTTCATGAAATGGTTTCCCCATATTGGGGTTTTCCCCTGGAATCCACCACATCTTGTGTCCTCTTGTCTTCTCTTTTCTTCTACAGATGTTTTTATGTTCTAACTACATTTACTATCAATGTGTTTAAGATAATGTGATTACTACTCGAAATAATATGAAATTTTCATAGGGATGGTAAGGAACATTGAACTAAATTATGCTAAACCATATAAAATACCATTGTTATATAAAATTAACATTTAAAAATTGCTTAGGTCAAGATGCAACCCAAGAAAGAGTGAGGAAAACAAATCACTAAAGGAAGTTGTTCGACAATAACTCGGAACTAGTCCTAATGACAACTAGATCTTACTCCAAATATGAGGATAAGATTAAATACAACTATGAGTATCATGCATGGAATGTCTCTAGATATGACATTGGAATAAAATTATGTCATGGACTATGTGAAAGTAAGAGTATTAGAGTTTTGTTCAAATGCATCCGAAGCTGCACAAAAAAATTAGAAGAAAGGTGAAGTTAAAGCTAATAAAATCATTGCTTATTCTATTCAGAAACCTTTGGTTGCCAATATTTCTAATCAGGAAACATTTAAGGTGATGTATGACAAGGTAGTTGGGATGTTCAATGTAAACAATGCAAATGTAGTTCTCTTTATCAAGAACAAGTTTAAAGACATCAACATGGATAGAGGAGAATCCATCCAATCCTACTTCATGAGGATTCCCGAGATCAAGAATTATCTCCTATCAATTGGAGAAGCCATTGGTTACAGGGATTTCACTCTTATTGCACTTGGAGGCCTTACAATAGAATGGGATGTGTTCAACACTACCATCCTAAAAAATGACAGGATTCTAAGATTTGATGAATTATTGGATAGATGCACTCAAGGAGAAATAAGGATTATGGAAAGAGACAAGACGTCGAATGGAATAAATGATACGACCTTCTCTTCTCATTCTAATAGGAAGAAATAAGGATGATGGAAAGAGACAAGACGTCGAATGGAATAAATGATACGACCTTCTCTTCTCATTCTAATAGGAAGAACAATTTTGGTCCATGAAGACAAGTTCAAGAGCTGAAAGAAGGAAGAAAAGGAAGATTCTTCAATTGTAACATGTTTGGACACTTCACTAGAGAGTGTCCTTAGCAAAAGGATACTCAAAGAGATGATGACAACAATAATAAAAAATTCAAACACAATGGAAATCAAAGGAACAATAGGTTCAAAAAAATTGTACTATTCCATTATTCATCAAACCGAGAAAGCATTTTCACTATTCTAAAATACAATACAAAGTTACAAAAGGAGTGACTGAAAAATAACACCAACTAGAGGAATATTATATTTTCGCCCTTTACCATCAATAGGTCAACAAGAAACATAAAAACACATTGGATGATGGGAACCTTTAGGCTAAACATTTTCAAGTTGGTAATATGGTAATACTATATGGCATTAAAGTTAAAGGCTAGGAGAAGAAACTTGAAATTGTGTGGTTAGAACCATTTCCTATTGAGGACATCTCACCTTCAAGAGTTATAAAATTGAAGACTTTGCAAGGGAAAATTCTCAAATCACATGTTAATGATGCATGCCTTAAGAGATATATAGCTTAGTAATATTTAACATAGGTTAGCCATAGGACTGTGGATGAAAAAGCTAACCAATTAATATGTAAAGAACTAATCTATTAAAAAGATAGAGCTAATTGAATTTTATTAAGTTATTAATTTTTTTTGTTTTTGCATTTTAAAATTAATTCAATTAAATTAATTAGAAAGTAGTTATAGATATGACTGACATTATGGTCGGTTGAATAAGAAAAGTAATTGGAAAGATGACCTAGGTAACTAGATTAAAGCAACATAATGGAGAAGGAGCGTGATCTTCACAATCTCCTTAGGGAGAAACAATGTTCAAAATGACAACAGTATAAAGAAGAACAACATATAGAATATAAGGGAAGAACTGACTTGGATCACGAAAGAAGAATCTTGCAGAACAAACACATAGAGTATGATTTGACAGTTCAATGAGCTATAAAAGAATAATTGGCTATTCATTTGCAAGTAGTTCCAGAAAATCACTCATGTCTAACAACATAGATTATAACCCTCCTAGAATATATCATAAAAGACAAGTAGAGGGACCTATCAACTAGAGTAATCAACTATGGTTTTCTCTTTCCGATAAGTTACATGTTCCTTACATACCATTATCATCAAATGACCAGTAGAGGTTATTTCATTTTTTTTCACAATTACTATCCACTACGTGGGAAAAGTGATGAGTAAAAGGCATGCACGTGTATGGTGACAATCAAAGAGTGAAGCATAAATCGAAGAGACAATTTTGAGGGAATAAATCAAGTAATAATGACAACACAATTAATTTAACTTCTATAAAAATAAAAAAGCCCACCGATTTTTTGAAAATATTGCTTGAAATTCCAGTTGACACCCCATACAACTTGGATGATATCCTTGATAGCCCAAAACTTTCCTTTTTTTTACTTTGAGCTTCTTGATTACCTCCTAACATAGCAACTTTAATATGTTTTATCCATATAAAAATTAAAGGTAGGGTATGATGAAGAAGAGATTACACTCGAACCATGAATTAAATCAATATTTGACCTCATTGGAAAAATTGAATTGGGAATACACATACATAAAATCAAATAGGAAAAGGTTGAGGAACCTACATGGGAAAATAATTTTGAATCCTACCTCATGTAGGCCAAGATGAGAAATAAATGGAACTCCCAGACTTATTTCTTAGAAAAATCCAACATTCGCAACATTCTTGGCACTCTGCTAGTCGTAGATTTGAGGGTGTGGGAGATGTTGGAGGAGCTAGTTGACTGAGATGACTAGTGCAAACTTATGTCAGAAAATCAAAATTGTAATGAAGGCTAGCTAATGATAGGTTAAATTTCATGGAGGTTTTAATATTGAGATCATGATTTTAAGAACCATGGCCCTCTATTCGGTTTCGCCCCTCTAGCCGATGCCAATAGTTCCCTATTGGTCATGTCTATTTCAGTTTGACTTGACTTTACTTATTCCCCTAGATCCTCCTCTACTTGGTCTTAGCCTCCTATTGGGTTGGTGTCATTCTTATCATTTGGCTAGTGGATTGGTTCCCACGGTTATTCTCCACCTTATTGAGTGGGTCCCTATTCCTCTTCCATCACTACCTCTAGCTTGGTCTCTCATCATCCTAGGCTATGCAGTCGCTCGCGTTTTCATTTCCTAGGTCAGAGAGTATTTTTTTGCCTCCTCTAGAAGTGTTGTTTGAGGTGGAAATTGAAGCTTCCAATACTCTTGTGGCCTCTACCCTTAATTTTAGCAAGCAGGGGGATTCTAAGTTTATGAAGAGGCCTTATTGAGTAGTTCATGGGCCTTTGGTCCTCCCCTCATACGGTTCAGGAATCGATTGCAAAGAACTGGAATCCTCTGATGAAGGCTGCTTTTATTTCCTCTTTCTGTGGCAAGGGTTTCTACAACTTTTATTTTGAGAATCGTCTAGATCATGAATTTGTGTTCGCGAGCATTTTGTAGTTTATGGCAACCAAGGGGCTCTATCTAGATCAATGGAGTCCCAATTTCAACACTGATTATGATGTTTTGTCTTCAGTTCCAGTCTAGGTGCACCCCCTCCATTGCTACAATGCTGTGAATTTCCGTCTTATTAGGAAGTCTTTGGGGAGGTAGATTGACTAATCTGAGCCTAAATATGGCCTTTTCTCCTATGCTTGGATGTGTGCAGAGTTGGATTTAAAAAGGGTTTATGGCAGCAGTCAACCTCTATATGAATATTTGGTCGCATGTGTAAGGCATTGATTATGATAAGTTACCATTCAGGTGAAAGTTGTTCCGTGAATATGGATACTTTGCAAAAGGTTACCCTAAAATTGGAGCATCCGTGGAGAAGCTCTCTAGGGATCCAAAATATCAATAGACGTAGGTTAAGAATCAAAATTTCTCAGAGCTTCATCCTCTTGTCAGCAACCCAGATTCGGTTTAGGCCAACTTTTGAGTGGACTTAGCCCCCTATTAGAGGTCATTGGTTGGATTTGGTCTCGATTTGGAAAATGAGAATAGATTTGGAATATTGGGGTTTGTGGTTGGGGTTGTTAGTTCAGATCCCCCCTAGCCTCCCCCCTCATTCTGTCCCCAAGGATCGAATGACAAAAGGAAGAAGGTGTCTACTTCAAGTCTTGACACCAACAACAGTTCCAATGATTCTTCAGATGAAGAGGAGGAAATAGAAGGATTCATGGCCCCCTTCGAACGTAAGGAACTTGTTGTACAATATAGCTCAGTTAACAATAGATTGGAGGGAACAAGGCAGAGGCAGCCTCTGATATATATATATATATATATATGATGCAAAACAAACAATGAAGTTATACCAGAAAAACTCAAAATAAGAAGAATTAGGAGTCCACCACACTATTCCACATCAACTAGTGAATGTAGGAAACAAAGTAGGTGGTGTGGTTGGGGGGTGGAAACAACACAAGCCTTAATAAGGGCATGGATAACCGTAAAATTTGATTAATGAATATTATACCTTGGAATTGTAGGGTCTTGGTTTAGTAAAACCAATCAGGGAAGTAAAATCCCTTATCAATAAAGAAAGAAAAGAAGTCACCCTCCTACAAGAAACAAAGATGGGTTAGGAGTCTATCATATTTATCAAACATAAGTTTTGGAACACTAGCAAGATGGAAACATGTAGTTTAAGAGGAACATCTGGACGCGTTTGCACATTATGGAATCCGAAAAATCTAAACCTGGTAAGTACTCTAAAAATGTCCCACTCAATAGAAACTATTTTTAGTATTATTTAGAAACAACAACTCTTCACAACGATCAATTTGTACATGCTCGTCCACTTTTGGGAAAAGAAAGAGTGTTGGGACTCCTTGATGGAGCTGAAAACCATTGAGTTCAAGAATAACTGCATTATTCAGGGAGAATTCAATACCACAATGGGAAATCGCAAAAAAATAGGGGGCTCCATAATTCGTGATGCCTAGCAAGAATACATGGACGACCTCATCCTAGCCTTGAACCTATATGATGTCAAACCTGAAAAATTCTCATACACCTAGACTAACAAAAGAGTGGGTCCAAACCATAGAGTGGCTCATCTGGACCAGTTCCTTTCTATTGAAAGTATCGTCACTTT
>APFE031558419.1:0-21961 GCA_000404065.3 Pinus taeda
TGAATTGGTCAATGAATTCAATGATTGCTTCAGAATTTGCCGTCTTCAAAGGAACTGCCTCCACCCACTTAGTGAAATAGTCGGTAGCAGTGAGAATGTACTTATGCTGCTTTGAAGAAGGTGGGTTGATTTCCCCGATGATATCCAATCCCCATTGATCAAATGGTTGTTCAATGTTAACTGGTTGTAGAGGGAAAGCTGATTTTCATTGTCTTCCACTAGCAGTTTGGCAATTGAGGCATTTCCTTACATACTCATGGGTGTCTCTAAAAAGGGTTGGCCAATAGTATCCAGCATGAATAATCTTGTGCGCTGTTGTGTTAGCTCCAAAATGTCCTCCTGCTGGTCCATCATGTAACTCCTGCTTTTGGGCTTCAGTTTTCTCAAGGCATCTCAGTAAAATAGAATCATAATTCTTCTTAAAAAGCACATCATCAATAATTGTAAAACCCTTTGCTTTTAACCTAATGGCCCTTTTGCTTTTGTAAGATAAATGTGGAGGAGCATAACCATTTTTTAAATAAAATACCAAATCTCTATATTGAGATTGAGAATCAGTGACACTTATCTGAATGATTTCTTCAGTTGGACCAGTATCGCTTGATTCGGGAATGTTGGAAGCTCCTGCCAATATCCTGCAAAAACCTTGGCCTCTAACAATATTTGCTGGCCTAATTTCTAAGTCATATTCTTGAAGCGCTGTGACCCAATTTGCCCTTTTTTCACCCAGTTCCTTTTGTATTAATAGTTGCCTAACAGCTGGGAAAGGAACTATTACTTCTGTGTGGGTTTTGAGAAGGAAGGATCTATAATGTTTGACTACTTTAAACACAGCAAAAGCTTGTTTCTCCACATCGGAGTAATTCAATTCGACACCCTGAAGATTTGAGCTAAAAAATGCGATGGGTGCTTCCAAATTGTGATCATTTAGTTGGGTAAGAACTGCTGCATATGAAGAACTTGATGCGATAGTATACAAGGTGAAAGGATTAGAGAAATTTGGAGTAATTAAGGAGGGGGCATTGATAATAGATTGCTTTATCAAATCAAAAGCTTCTTTTTCTACTAATCCCCACTTAAAGACTGCATTTTTCCTAATCATTTCTTGGAGGGGCAAAATAATATGGGAAAAATCAGGTACAAATCTTTTAACGAAATTAATCTGGCCAAGAAATGACTGCATTGATTTCTTATTGTGCGGGAAAGGGATCTCAGAAATCTCTTTGATCCGATCAGGATCAATATAAATGCCATCTCGAGAAACAACAAAACCCAGGAGTTTCCCTTGATCAAGAGCGAAGAATGACTTTTTGGGGTTAAGAGAAATTCCATACCTTTTACACCTTTGAAATATCTGGTTTAAGTCATGTAAATGATTAGACCTCTCTTTAGAAAACACAGTTATGGCGTCTAGGTAGATGACCACTGTTCGATTTATCAATCCCCTAAAAGCAGTATCCATAGCTCTTTGGAAAGTCGCTCCTGCATTTATAAGTCCAAAAGGCATTTTTTGATATGCGTATGTTCCCCATTTTGTTCTAAATGTAGTTTTAAGCTGGTCATCAGGATGAACCAAGACTTGGTTGTATCCTGAAAAACCGTCTAAAAAGGACATCAATTCAGAACCTGCTACTGATTGGAGTATTTGCCCCATAGTAGGCAATGGGAAATTGTCTTTCAAACTTGCTATGTTTAGATTTCTAAAATCAATACAAATTCGAATGTCGCCATTCTTTTTCCTGACAGGCACCATATTAGAAACCCAATTGGAATGTCGGACTGGAAAGATAATCTTGGCTTTAAGGAGTTTATTAAGCTACGACTTAATCTGGCTTTCCAAATTTGGGTGTATTTTCCTTAACTTCTGCTGAATGGGTTTTTGATCTGGAAGCATAGGGATTGTATGTTGGATAATAGATGTGTCATAAGTCTTTAAGTCATCATATTTCTAGGCAAAAATGTGTTTATTTTTCTTTAACAGTCTAACAAATGCTTCTTTCTCTTCTACAAAAAGTCCTAATCCTAAATTCACATTCTGAGGAGCTTGCTCAGTACCCAAATTTATCAATTCAAACCTTAGGGTGGAGCTTTGGATCTTTTTATTAGTTATAGGTTTAAACCTATCTCTTATATCATAAAGATCTTCAAGTTTTACCACAGGTTTAGGAATTGCATTTTCTTGAGGTGTTTCCTTTATTTGGGAGTCGTGCTCATCCTCTTCAATGATTTGGTTGTCATAAGACTTTTCAGAAGTTAAGAATTGTAAAATATCATCGTCATGATTAAATACTCTCCAATTAGTGATGTTATCAGGAATTGAAGGCCTGAAAATAAACTCTACAGAAAACCTATCGGGGCTGTACTCTTCTGAAGTTAGGAGCCTGGAGGCTACATTGGCTAGTAAGTCGGCAGCTGAATTCTGGGACCTAGGAATGGAGGAAATGTTAAATGCTAAGAAATGTGAAGTAAGGTCTTGCACAAGCGATTGGTAATGCTTAAGGTGATTGGAAAGGCAATGAATTGCATTTGTAACCTGCTTGACAATAATTTCAGAATCGCCGAATACTTTTAGGTATTGCACTTTAAGGCCGATCGCTTTATATAAACCTTGAACTAGGGCTTCATATTCGGCTGTATTGTTAGTGCATTCGAATTCTAATCTGCAAGACAGCATTGTCTTTTCCCCATATGGACTAACCAAGATGCATCCTGCTCCCGAGCCTTCAGTAGACTTGGAGCCATCAAAATATAAAGACCAAAATAAAGGAGTATTAACATTCATATTTACAGTTTTCTCATCATCATTGAAACACCTAGACTTATCTGATTGAGAAAAATTTTCAATCTGAGATGTAAAATGATTAACTGAGAAAGGGGAGGGTTGGGCAACAAAGTTGCCAAAGAATGATTCTGATGAATAGTTTCCCAAAATGTTGTTGTTGAAAGCTACAGGATGGTTTTCCTGTTCAAAATCGGTAACTGTATGTGTCATATGTTTTTCTCGGTCTATCTTTATTTGATTTGGCTTACCTCTATAAGGGAGCCACATGTGTGACCAATCAGTAGAAATGTACCCATGTAATTTTTTGGACCAGTCTCTACTCAAAATCAAACCGTAAAACTCAGGTATATCGGCTATAAGAATGTCAATCCTTTGTACTATTCTAGGATCAGCAGACAACCTGATAGTTACGGAATTAATTTCTCCAACAACCTGTACCTTAGTTCTGTCTAATTGAACAATATGGATGGCAGACTTCTGGGGCTCTATGTTCAATTTGGAACAAACTAAAGTTGGCATTATGTTAGAAGATGCCCCTGAGTCAATTAAACAGTTGTGCAGGTTTCTGTTGTAGATTTCATAAGTCAGGAGGAATGGTGGATTATGAGAGCTTGACCTGTCCCCAATTAGGACTGAATCTGTAGCTTCAACCATACTTGGAGGGGATTGGCCTGAATCATTAGCATCTTTTGAACTAGGAAGCGGAGTAGAAGGAACAACATTCAATTCTTTAAGAAGTAATTTTTGCTGATGCTTTAGCTTGCTAAGCTCAAACATAGTTATGTTTGCCTTAGTTTTCTTCATGTCATCAACAATGTTGTATTCCATTGAATCGGATACCACTAACGTCTTAGATGTTGAAGGGGAATTAGAAGTTGAAGGCTGGTTTTGGGGGACTACTGCAGGTGATTTCTTTGGAGGTACTTTTTTCTTTTGCTGTAGCAGCACCTGCACTCCTTTTCTTTGAAGTCGCCTGGGCAGGTTCAGAAGTACTTTTACTTCTGGTGGTGACTGGGAAGGCTTCTTCTTCATTATCAGTATCAGAATTGGGGAGTATGAAATCCCACATTCCATGACACTCAGCTACTTCTTCTTCTTCGTCAGTTGGTGGGGTTGCCTCTTCTTCTTCCTCTTCTGGGTCTGAATCTGCATTAGATATGACATTGGGTGGCTTTGTTTCGGTTTTCTTATAAGTCCTAAAAGGTCTTTTGTTTGAAGTTTCGGCCACCTATTTCTTTATGTCAATCATTTCGTTGGACAATGTTTTCAGGACCTTTTGCAGTCCCTCCATGTCATATGGATCTTTTGGGCTTTTCTTCTTGGAGTCTTCTTTAAAAGAAACTTTTTTAGCTTTTCTGTCTTCCAAGGCAGCTTTCTTTTCTAAAGAATTGATGTGTTTTTCCACATCAAGTGCTTCTTTCATATTTTCTGCTAAGGTAGGTTTCCCATCCCGATCTACAAAAATGGCTATATTGGAAGGCAGGGTAGTGATATACCATTCGCTTCGGATTTGTTCACTTGGTTTGGAAGCTGTAGGGATTTTGTTGAGGAGTTTATTGAAGTGAGCATTAAATTCCTTAATCGGTTCCCTATGCTCTATTCTTAGGTTGGAGAGATCGTTTATTAAAGTTGCCAAAGACCTATCATCTCCATACTTAGTAAGAAACTGCTCTTGGAATGTATCCCAACTGGTAATGGAACCAGAGGGTAGAGAGAAATACCAGGATCCTGCTGATCCTTGCAAAGTATAAGGGAAAAGTCTAACAACAACATCTTCTTGTGTTACCCCTTTCAAGTTGACCGACAACATGAAATTATTAATGTGTTCTTTGGCCTGAGTTCCATCGTCTGGATTAAATTTGGGGAGCCATTTTTCAGGAGCATCTGGTAAAGGATGCAATGGTGCAGGCATATTAACCGCACCAGGTCTGGTCCATGGATCTACCATTGTAATAGTACCAGTGGTTGATACTACTATTGGGATTCTGGATGTATGGGAAGTAGATGATATTGAGGGGTGAGCAGATTGAGATGTTGAGGCTTCTGTTCTCTGGTGGACAACAATATGTAATGGAGGAGTGGGTGGTTGACTTTGCAGATGGAGAGATGAAATGGATGATGTGGATGAAAGCTCTCCACTATCAAACCCTTCAGTATGTTTCTTGGCCCTTTTCCTTTCGGGTAAAGGGAACTCAATGGGCTCGATACCAAGCTTTCCACTTTGAAGTCTGGTAAGTGGATGAGATAGATTGAACTGCAAAGTCGCACTGCTTTGTGATACTTCAGATTTTTGTGGCGAAATCGAGAAGGTCTGAAGTTTGTGGATAAGAGACTGGACTTCAGGGGATTCAAGACTCAATTGTTTTGAAGTATGATGGGTGTGAGCAGTGGTAGTTGATTCCTGTTCTTGTTGATTGCGCGTTGGACAACCAACATGCGATCGAGAATAACTAGGAGAATTGGAGGGAGAATTACTCTTAGAATGGCTTGCAGATTTGGGTTTGCTTGCCATTCACAGTCAGGGCCCTCCTTCCAGCGCCAAAAATGTTGATGCCTCGAAAATCGCTGCAACAACATTGGGGAAACCACTCGGTCCGGACCTTAGTACAACTCCTTTTCTGTTTGGGATAGTGGCTCCGACTGGGGGTAATGGGACCAGTTTCCCAGAAATAGATAAATGGGATGAGTGAATGCTTTATAAATAACACTAGTGATAGGCGGAAGGCTGAAACTATTGATAAAAATATAAGTAAAAGAAACTATCCTGGGAATCTATTGAGCTCTAAAGCGTAGCTTTTGATTCTCTATATCTATAAGACAAACATATAGATGACTGTATCTTTAAGACATAGATATTGAATCATTTAAGATTGTTGTGCTTAAATAGTTAAGCGCAGCGATTGAAGCGAGATTACTACACTTTATACATTCATATCATTGACATATACATGATTAAAAGTGAAGGCACATCATGTAAACACCCAATAGTGGAATGAATAAGATTTGCTGTTATAGCGCATGCATACAATCAATGATAGCAAGAATAATTACATAACAATTCACATACACAGAATGACTTCAGACAAAGATACAAATACCATTTGAGCTGTATGCCACTCCCAGATATCAATCGCTATGTGTGGTTCTTCCCTTAACGCATAAGCATTTCTCAATCAACGACAATAGTGCACAATTGTATAAAGAAATTTTTCCATTAAGGCAAGAACGACTGGTCAAGTTTCATAAAAGAATAAAGGCTGAAGCACAATAGTGCAAACTTCAGTCTGTTAAATCTATTACAAAATTTTACGACCCTTTCTAAAAACATGAAAGGGTTTATAAATACTATACTAATCTAAATATCTATAAAACAGAAATGCTAATTAAGCTAATATCAATAACTTCTATTGCTATTTCGGCTGGCGATTTGGGGAGCTGGAGGATGATTCATTCGGTCGGCTACTTTCCTTTGAATCTGAGCTGATTAATGGCAAGCATTGGCTCAATTTCAGGAGGTTTGTTGAGCCGCGAACTGAGCTAGGCAACGTAGGTGGCGTCTTGGATGTCGGGAATCATACACTGAATGGCATCTGTTAAGCATTTGAGGGCGGCTCTTTGTTCATGAGGCTTTACTAGGAAGTGCCAATATGTTTCCATGTTTAAATTGTTAACTCTGGCGATTAATCTTCCTCTGCCTTCTAACTCTGGATAACATGTTTGCTCCAATGCATTTGCTGTAGTAACCTTTCCAGGTGTACACTGGGAAATCATGTTTGCTATGTAGAGAGTGTCGTTAACTAGATCAACTAAATTGTTAGAAGTTAATCTACACCTTGAAGCTACTCTCTCTGCCTTTAACACCTGTGTGTGCCATTCCGTGAACAGTATATCTTTATGAACCTCAAGTATCCTTGGCAAATTGGAGGCTTTTCCCGACTTCGAATCTTGCCATTCAAGATATGCAATAATAGCTTCATCGGCTTGATTCAAGTCATCCCTTGCCTTCTCTACCTGCTCGTTTATGGATGTAGTTAATTCGCAGAGTGGCTCCGCTTGAGAGAGTTGTTGACACAAGAGTTTAATTTGCGATATCAGCGCATTTTTTATCAACATTGCCTCTTTTCTGAATTCTGTTATCTGCGAATCTCCTTTGATGTTTTCTAGCTGCGCTGTTATTTGAGCGATATGCTCATCCTTGGTTTTCATCAATTGCTCGTTCGCTGCTTTCAATTGCTCCAAAGCCTCCGTTAATTTGTTTTGTTTCTGGATCGTAGCTTGATCAATCCTCTTTTTCTCTTCTTCCAATTGCTGAGCCAATTGGTTATTTATTTGCTGTTGCTCCACTAACTGTTCGTCTGCATGCGCTGTCCTCTGTTGTTGTGCTGCTAACTGCTCCTCGGCTTGTATTACCCCCTGTTTTATCTCAACTAATTCTGTTTGTAACGTGGAGATTTCCTGGTCTTTAGTCTTTAATAAAAGACTTACCTCCGATGCTTTGTCGATGGTTGCAGCTGAATAAGCTCCAGCGTACTGTGACAATTTAGTCAAATCATCGGAGGGATCCAGTTTCTCCTTCCACACTACATTGCCTGTGACCGTCTGTTCTGGAAAGATAGAAGGTTGATCAAGCCTTCGTCTCTTCCTCGATCATTTTACCACTGCTCTATGCCTTGGGCTGTAGAAGACATCCAATGGAGGAATATCTTCTACCTGTAGAGTGATTTGGTCTCTGGGACCTTTCGGAATTACTTCAATATCCTTAGTTTTAGGTGGGCCGCTGGTTCCACTGAGAACCTGAGATGAGGTATCATCCTGCACATTGCTGGTTTTAGGAGTATCGGTACTTTGTGAGTCTTTTCCTCCACTGATAATGGTGTTGAACTGCTGCCATTCCTTTTGCAATTCAGGGTCTGTGATAGCACCCACGTTAGTATCAGTGGTGGTCTGTTTAGACTGAGACTCCTTCAGCAATTGTTCTTGTTTTTTCTTTTCTTGCTCTTCCTGTTCCTTTTGCCGCATTTCCACCTGCTCTCTTTGCTATTTATCCTCTTTCTCTTTGTGCTATCTATCTTCCTTCTCTTTCTTTAAGCGCTCTTCCTGTTCTTTCTTTAAGCGCTCTTCCTGTTCTTTCTTCAGTTTCTCCTCTTGGTCTTTCGTTTGTTGTTCCTCCTACTCGTTATTATTTGCTTTCGTTGTAGCAGGAGGTTTCTTTGTCTGTTGCTGGCTAGGCTCGCTTGATGATGCTGTTTGAGTTGACGTTAATAAATCTAGAGGCAGAGTTTGCAACCTTTTCTCTCTAAGTTTATTAAACTCAGTTAACCCTTCATCGTTGTATCGCATCTTGGCGAGTTCTTTGGCTTGACTTGTCGATTCGGCTGAGGAGAACACATCATCGAACATATCTTCTTTATGATCAAATGTTGCTAATTTGGCATGCTCCAAAGCGGCATATGCAGTTCTCTTTGGGTCAAATGCTCTATTCGGGATTGTAGCCAGATTTAGAGCTTGAATCTTTGTGGCCTCTTTTTCAGCATGTTTAAGATCATGTAGGGTGAAGACACCACATATGAAGGGAAAAGTAGGCTAGCCCCTTTTCTTCTCCTTTTTGAGAGTCTGTGTAGTACTCTCAGCTGTAATCTGGTATGCAATTTCCCTTGCTAGCAATTTATCAAGAACATATAAGGGGAGGACATGAGGATTGGCTTGGCTGCCAAAGACTCTAATATAAGTAAAATGCTCTTCACCAAACCAATTAGCCACTGCTGGCAAGTCAAAAGAGGCTAGGTAGGAGATCCTTGAAATGGGTTTATCAAAAATTGAGTAATAAACGGGAACCATGAAACCATTACAAATCTGATACAAGTGGTTTTTATAGGATGACTTCCACATCTTGCGATGATAAATATGAATGGGCGAGGGGTTCTGTACAGTCCACCTCCAACCAAGAATAGGGAATTCAGAATTGAAACACAAGGTATCTAGGATATATGCGCTATAGTAGAATGGGGGACTTTTCCTCTCAGTGACTCTAGTTTTATTCCTAAAGTCACTAACAACTACTGCTAGCTTATCCGAAAGGATGGTAGCCCAATCCATAATCGTGCTGTTCACTGCCGCCTCCATAAGAGGAACCATCTCAATGGTAAAAATGGCAGAGTCGTGTAAACCCCACAATCTACACATCATTATACCGGCATAGCAATAAGGAGAAGCCAGAGAGTCGACTGAGTACTTACCAGAGGATTCGTGCTTGTGTTTATTTGGATTTTGCCTCCAGTCCTTGATAGGTTCGGACTCAATCTCGTTCTCGCTTGCAAAATTCTCCAAAAAGGCGCTATTGTATATCTTCTCCGGCTTAGGAAAATGATACATTTGCCTCAGATCTTCTGGCTTAAATGACCCAAAAATCCTTCCATCCCTTGTGCTGAAAGTTCTGTCTGTGATGGGGATTTCTTCAATCTCCCATCGCACGACATCTGTATATGGGAGGATTTGCTCCCTTGCTGCTATCCTATGGAGGAAAGAATCGGCCAAGTCTTTGAGAGTGTAGTCCGACTTCTTCAATGAATCCGCGGTAGCTTCTTCTACCGTCTGCATTGGTTTCTCAGCCTCAATTAAGTCATAAGTTCCTTGCCAAGTGACTCTGGCAAGGCCTGCGCATGTTGTGTCAGATATTAGGCCCTTTTTGCTGTTTGCTGCGGCTTGTTCGGCAGTTGTTGGATTGGAAACTCCTGCAATTTTCTTTGACTTCTTACCCATCATGCCCGAACTCTTGTCCGAAACTGAATTCTGCACAGAGAGGCAATTTGGCGTAACACAGAGAGATAGCGATAAAACTCACAATTGATAGCAAATGAATAGATGAGCACTGATATATTTTGCTTTTGTAAAACTGGCCGGAGACAATCTATAGGCAGATCTTAAGACATGAATCCAATAAATGGCCGTATAGAGCTTGCCACCTTATAAATGCCCGTTATATCCATATTTGGTCGATAGATCTCTTTAAGCATGCGATGGACGTATTGGCGGCTGAGCGAGAGTGATTATGCCTTAAATAACATTAAATTGAGCTTTCCAATCACTTTAATGGCTTTCTATTGAAAACTGTGCCTTATCGCATCGCATCGGGGGGTATAAAAAGACTGGTTTAACAATGCCTTGAGTATCGCCGATCGCCGATTGCGATTTCGCATCAACGAAAGGCATATGTGTGTTAAGTTTCAAACAAGGGGACGCGCCGATTGCCGATTGCGATATCGCATTGGCGAAAGGCATATATGCAATGATATTAAATAAAGGGGATGTGCCGATTGCCGATTGCCGATAGCTTATCGCATCGGGGCTTTGATATGGGGTGCTTTGGTGGTGTATTTGGGTATCGCCGATCGCCGATCGCCGAAAATTATATCGCATCGACGGAAAGCCTTTAAGTCATTTGTTGCATCCCTCATGTCATTGCAATATGCAATCTTGCGATCGCTTTATCGCAATGACTGAATGTTTGCTTTATTTCTATTTTAAATGGATATTGCTTTAAAAGGGTTTTTTTATAAAGCGCTCTTTTGATTATCGGACTTTTGTTAAGTAAAAGTTTTGATATCAATTTTATTTTAGAGGGACCCATTTCATATTTTAATGTTTTTATGAATAAAAATAACATGAAATGGGGGGGTTGTTTGTAAAGCACAACAAAAACCAATCTAGATAAATACAGTCTTCGAAAGGTGGGGCACGACATGTGGTCCTCCTTTGATGCCACTCTTGAACATGGTTAGAAAGGAGAGTAGCACAAGATTGACAGAATGTGGTCAAAAGCTCAGTACTAGTGTCGTACTGGAGAGGTAACTGGAAATATGATAAGAATGCTTTAGCAAGATTTTCGAAAATAGAATGAGAGGCAGTGAGCTAGTCTACATACCATTTTACAGTGTCTCCAGTGATTGTGCATTGGAAGAGGTGAAGACGGATGGTGTAATCGATTATGGAGTTGGATGAACACCACATGTGGAAGGATCGAACATGATTGGTAGGATCCTCTCCAATAATACCCTCAATCTTTGGGGTGTCTAAGGGAAGCTTAGTAACATAGAGGGCCAACCAGCATCATGGTGTATGGAATTGTTTATCAATTGATTTAGATCCTGTAGACTTAACCCATTCATAAAGTGGAGCATGGGGGCTACCAGAATGCTTACTGAGACTATTCCACCTGATGTGACCACTGATATATTACTGAATCCACCACCAGATTGGGTTCCTGCACCAGCTATGGGTCTAGACATTGTGACGATATATGGTGAAGGAAGTTCAGAATCAAATTAGGAATCAAAAGGACAAGGAGAAGAGTCGGGATGGGGACTCAAAAGGCTATGAACTCGAATTGGATGGGGAGGAGTAATGTGCCGAAGCGAAAACTTGGGGTGAAGGCCTAATAGTCTCTATGACTCATGCCTTGGTGGCACAATGAGGGAAGGACATACGGAACACAAAAAAGGTGAAGGGAGATAAACAATATATCTTCTATCTCTGATGTGGTGAGATAAATTTATTATGTTAAGTCTTGGCTTCGCGGTGTAAACCAAGCGCCCTTCACTTAAGGTGTGCTTGTGTGTGCAAGCGTATTAATTTATTAAGCCGAGATCATGTTTGTAAAAAAGAAAAAAGCTTGTGGTAAACAAAATGAAATAAATAACAAAAAATAAACATCAAAGCAATTAATTAAACCCCACCCAAACTCGTTTTTCAAACAATGTACTGCTAAGTGGCTAAATCAATGGAAAATACATTGAAACGGTCAAGAGATATAAATGTCAGTGTAAATGGGATCAATTGGCTCTAAGTTGGTGGAAAGTTGTGTACCAACAACAAAAGACCATAGGGGAAGATCGCTGCAAAAAGATACGGAGATGGGTGAAACACCGAGGGCAATTGATGGGACCCTAAGGGAATGAACAAAGAATTTTAAATGTGAAACTATGGATGGTAGAAACCTATCATATCAGATCTAGAACGAAAGGTTACAGACGTGGAAAATGTGGTTGAAAATGCTACAAAAACTCATACTTCTCATTTAACTAAACTCCTCCTAGAAAGGCGGAAGTGCACTAGAAGCCTTAAGGGAGGCTAAATTTGCCTTCAACGAGAAAAACAAAATGGATCAATGCCTAAGTGGGATGAGATAGTGGTTAGAAACCTAGTAGACAACTCTGAACAAAACCTAGAAACAGATATGAGAAAAAATCTAAAACCCAGAAATCGTAGGTTTTGACCTGTATTTTGGTGAAATCACACTTTTTGGGTAGAGACATATGTTATGGAGCCCAGATTGCACCTTTTGGGCTGAAAACTATGATTTCAGCTCTGAGACTTCTGGTTTTCCGTTTTTAGAAAATGTGCAACCTTTGTCGTGGTTGGTTCCTGTGACCTGCAGAAACAACCAGAAAGCTTATGGAAGTTAGATATTTATCATATCTAGGGTTAAAACACTAGGAAACATTAATAGAATTGAGAAAAGAAGAAACCCTTAAATCAAAGGTCACCCAGGTTTTTGGATCTGAAGTATAAAACTTAGTGGAGTTGCCAATTTGTTGTAGTGTTTTCTTCTCAATGATGTACAAAAATAACCCACTTAAGATTGTGGTTGAAAAATAATCTCAACAATAGAAATTACTGCTAAACATTGTAGATCTGTAGTTATTGATAGAAACAAAACCTTCCAAAATTCTGATCTATGCTATGATCATAGATAAACAATGAGAGAAAGAGTAATAACCCCAATTATCTAATGGAAAGCAGATATGTAAAGAATAATTTTATAATAACACATGTGAAGAGAACATGCAAATGTTAAAAGCCCCCTTCTATGGGATGGGTTTTGGCTATCCTCAAATGCCTTCAAGTTCTGTAGAGTCTCTCTCTTCTATAATGCATAAACCCAACAAAAATATGGTATGCGACAATGAAAATAATCGGAGTTACAATAGTGAATGCAATAATGAAAATAATCAAAAGTGAATAATGAATGGAACACCCTCCTATTTATAAAAAATATTGAGTTATCCTCGAATAATGAGAAATAATAAAATATTATTGATCCCATTCTTGCAATTACCACTTGGAACATTTTATTATATTTGTTTAGGAGGGAAAAAGTATTTAAATTTTTATTTAGAAATAATAAACAAATAAATGATTTTATTTATTATCTCAATGAATTAGTTAAGGAATAATAAACAAATAAGGATTTATTTAACTATTCCTAAGGGATTGAGTCAAATGTAACAAAGAATAATAATTAATTAGTGATTAATTAATTTTTTTTACAAAAAAATAAGAAAAATAATGATTTATGTGTTTATTTTTGATGATTAGGTAAAATTTGACAAGGAATAATAATAAAATAGTGGTTAAATTAGTTATTCCTAGAAGAAAAAAAAGTGCTTTATTTAATTATTCTTCATAGGTTTAACTATAAATTACTTAATAAAGGTGGTTTATTAGGTAATTCCTTACAGTGAAAGCAATTTTACTATGGTAAAATTTTCTTTACATGGTGTACTTTGATCCATCTAGTAAATTAGGCTACATGATCAATTTTTTTGTGATAATAGTACAAAGGCTCACACTATCAATCCTCCAGGACAGCGGAAATTCTACAAGTTAACACAAGAACAAGTAAATTAGAGGTTAGGAAGGGGAAATATATATATTACATGGTCACTCTATGGGTTGGATTGTAAACACACCACACAGTGAACACAATGTGGTGAAAACCAAGGAACAACCCTCGGAATCATAACCAGATTTTGAGTTGAACTCTAATATCATTATGTAATCTAAAACTTAAGTTGTTGGCAATTAAGGAACAAAAGTATCCATATTTCATCAAATATAAGCCACCCACAGAAAGTGAAATTGGATATAACTTATTATACTCATAGGTATTTCATGCACGGTGTTGGCATTGTCGTTGACTTTGAATAATTGCCTAGTTATCATCGAGAGAAGATGCCAAGAACTTGACAGAGTGCGAAACCCTACTAAAGTTGAGTGGAATCGTGATTGTGGACCCCCCTCCTTGTTGATGTCATGGGTCATCACATCATCCCAATTAGAGTCATTTATTTTCTTGCACCAAATTTGGGCCATTCGATTAGTTGAGCCGAACCTCGAGTTAAAACTATTAGTGGACACTTGCTCCCTACCTTGGCTAATGTCATAGTGGGAGGCACCCAAAAAATCAATAACACCTTCAATTCGTAGCCTTTGATCATGGTTTTAGATTGGAGGGCCCACTTCGCACAAAGATGCCTGAACATCGCTAGGGTTACATGGGTGCAAGTGTGCAAGGCCAAGTCATCTCTATAAGCCCTCATTTTTAGTAATCATGGATTGTGTGAGTCAAGTAGAATTGGTTTATTGGCATATGAAGTGTTGGCACATAGTATTGTAGGAATTATGGTAGTGGCTCCTATGGTGATAAATTTTTAAGAATCATACCCAACCTAGGTTGGTTTTGTCAATGGGTCAATCTAATACTATTATGGCTATCCTTAATTCATATACAAATTTTATGAGGCAAATATATCAATAGGTAAGAATATGCACTAAATTGTCATTTATAACAGCTTAAATATTTAACATCATATTTTCAAAGTAAAAAACATATAAAACTCACCAACATAGAAATTGAAGGTAAAGAAAATTTTCATAATATGCTATATTTTTATCATGAAAAAATATAAAGACTTTTACACCAATACACTATTTATGATGCGTTTAGATTTTATTCACCAATTAATCCAATATTTTCAATAAATATTATAAAAAATAATGTATTCTAACTATTAATTCACTCTAATTATATAAAAAAAAACCATATTATACATGTTGCAATATCCCTAGCATACTCGTACTGCTATAGTATTAAATTAACAAAAAAAATACTATCATCCCTCAAAATTGTTACCAAGTGTGAGTGGTGCACCACATCTTACAATGGCACTACTACTACCTCATAGTATTAATTTCACACACGTGAGTGTAGCAAATTCTCTACATAATATTAAAATTGTGTTGTGTGCCTAAGCTTATGTGGTGCATTACTAATGGTGCCTCTATATATTTGTTGCAACACCAACGAGTGAAACAAACTCTACTTGTTATATTTATCTTGTTTGTGCATTATAATATATTGAAGCATTGTTGTTCATTTGGCTAATAATGCATCTATATATTTATTACATCAAAATAAGATAAAAATCCTCCATTTTAAATTAAGAGTTTATAATGTATTTGTAATGTATTAGAATATTACAACAATGCAACTTGTGAATATATCATGTAAAATTCTAATCTAATCCAAGATCCAAATACCTATATTAGGAAAGCTGTTAATTAAAAAGAATATTAAATTAAATTTTAATATTTAAAATAAAAACATGTAATTTAAAAAATAAAAACTAAGTTACATGCCTCTATATCAAAGACGCATTTTTTCTAAATACATACGGCTTGTAAATAGATAAAGATTAAAAATAATGTGATTTTTAAACTTTAAACCAAACATAAATCTAAAAGTTCGTTAATTTTATAACACTAAACAATAGCATTGTCGTAGGGATATTGTCAACAACATTGCTTATAAACATTGAAACACTCAATACCATTACTTATAAATAGTGAAACACTTAACATAAATCAAAAATAAAAATTAAATTTCATTTTTTCACATGAGTTGATTATATTATTTTATTGTTAATTTTTTTTAATACACTAATAGTTATTTCTTTTAAATTGCTTTTAGACGTAGGTCAATGCGAGTGGTCTTTCATGATTAAGAATTAATATGAAAAACGAGAGAATATGACATGTGTCAACAAACCATATAAAGCAAATTTCGGAAGAGGTAGAGGACATGCATGGACATGTTTAAATATTTTTATATATTAAAACAATGAAAGAGTTATACCAATAAATGAAGAAACTAAAATTTGGACCATATAAGAGAAAGACAACTCTTAAGGGACTCAAAAGATACAATATCTAAAAAGAAAAAGAAATCTAACTCAAGAGTGGATGTCAATTTCTTTTAGTCATTGTGAGCCTAGCCAAGACTTAGACGAATATGCATCTTAGTTTAATTTTGTTTTTCAACATGTAACTAACATTATATTTGATTATAGGTTTCTAATCTTCGAAATATTTGTGGTTGTAATTAAGGGAAGTGTTAGAAGAATACTTTTGACCATGATCACTTAGTTGGATGCTAGTTATAATTGTTATTATAAATTGATTTCAATCAATTTCAATTTAATAAAATTCTAATTAAAATTTATTCTAGTTATATTTATTGTTGATGTCTCCTAAAAATCTATTTAATTGTTACTAAATAATATAAAAAAATAAATTCACTAAATTAATCATCACAACCCCACACACAATGCCGAATTAATCCATCACAACTCCACACGGAAGGTTGAATTTAGTAAATTTCTATTACCAATAAACACACTCACAACTGCACACGAAAGGTTGAATTCAGTAAATTAAACACACTTATAAACAAATGCATTCCAACATACGTACCCTTACAGGCAACCGTGAAAGTGAAGCATTAGAAGAGGAGAAACCAGAGTTTCATCTATTTTATGTAATTCCTTACTACTTTTTCAACCTTGCTTATGTTCGATAGGCAACTCCTCAGATATCCAAACCCAGACCATGTCACTCAAGATAACAATACAACTCTCAATAAAAGAACAATATTGGAAAAAATACATTTTATAAGGATTAATATATTATTATTTTCTTTCAAAATTTTAAAAAATGAGAATTTAGTTAATCAACAACAATTTTATTTATTTATTTATTAAATTGATTTAGTTAATCAACAACAATTTTATATTTATTTATTTAAAATAATTTAAAAATAGTGAAAAGCAAATGTATCAATTTTATTAATATTATTAATCAACAAAACATGAGAATAAAATTTAATAATATGAATAACAAAACTTCAAAGTTGAAGCTCAATATAAAAGATGAGATATTGAATAATAAATATAAACTTTAAGCGATTTTCACATACTAGGAAATTTGTATCTCAATGTAAAATCTAATATAAAATCTAATATGAATAACAAAACCTCAAAATTAAAGTCTAATAAAAGAAAAAATATTAAATATTAAATATCGACTTCAAATAATTTCCACATAATATGAATTTATATCTCAATAAATATTATTTTTTGATAAAGCTTATTCAACAATAAATATGTGGATTAATTTGTCTGATAGATCACAAAAACCTCTAACAATATGAAATTATAAAATATATTTATGCATTTACAATTTTTAAATATAAAAGTTACACTTCTCTCTAGTTTATTAATATAAAAACTACAATTAAATAAAAATTTTAAATGAAATTTTTTTTAGTATAAATTATTGTTCTTTTCCTATTTTTTAATATAAAATTTTGGATAAGGAAAAAATTATAAATGTTTCCATAAATGCCCCAGTGGGATAGATGTGCCCGGGTGGGATGGATGTTTTATTTTATCCTGGTTGCTTGCTCATTGGCTAGAGGACATCCAAAAGTTGTTTCAGAGAGTTGTGTTCTCTGCTGAGTCTTCTTGCTTAAAGTTCAAAATCGCAACAGGTAGTTCGAGGAGAAATCAGCATAGATATACTTTAAATATTGATCACTTTTAAAATCCGAATAGGTCGTTTAAGGTGAGGATAAATTAGTATACGTACATTTTAAATAATGATCTCACATGAATTGAGAACCAATTTTTTTTTCCAGTTATCACATTATTTAACATCATACTCGACTATAAAATAAACTTAAACTGTAAAATAAACTTCTCTAATCAATAATAAAATTAGAAAACCATATAAACTTTCCACTTAAATTGATTTTATAAATAAAAAAAGTCCATACCATATTGACGTGAATCGAATCGTATCAACAGATTTTCGAACATTTTCAACTTTTTCGACCAATGCGCCCTATCTTGTTAATTATGGTTTGTACTACTTTTCTTATTCGTATTACATTAACTCGTTTTTTCTCTTCACTCTTTTGTGTTCGTAACAAACCAGAAATAAAATAAATTTATAGAACTTTGTCTCTAACATATTTTAACCCAGTCAATTTAATGGTTAAAAGATAATCGTTGCTTCACTTTCTTGGTTTAAAAATGAAAGAGAGACTCCTTTGTGTTCATAACCAACAAGAAATAAAATAAATTTATAGCACTTTGTCTCCCACATACTTTAACCAATCTAATGGATAAAGGATAATTGTTGCTTCACTTTCTTGGCTTAAAAATGAAAGAGAGGCTCCTTTTTAGATTAAGACAACCCAAATTGAAGCGGTCATTTAATCTTAAAGTACAATTTTAAGTTAATTAAATAAAAAAAAAATATTTTTAACTGTTATCATGTTTGGATGTTTAGTGTGATGTGAGGTATATGATAAAATTATATTTTAAAGTATGTGTTTTTTTTTTCAAATAACTTTTTAAATTTTAAATTTTAAGAAGGTATATTAGAATTAGAGTTTTTTTTGTTTTTAATCAAGTAAGAGTGGAATTTTTTATTAATCTAGAAAGAATACTTAATGTATACTTTTTTAACTAAGTTAAGACTAGCAACATCAGCTTTGTGAAAATTCAATAGACAGTTGGGTGGAAAAATGCCGAACCTAGCTCCAAAATATCTGAAACTCCCGAACAAGACTACAAAAGAGCTGTTGAAAAAACATCCGCCCAACCTCGAGTGCAGAGAATCCAAAAAACACCCATGAATAGTCTGCCCACAAGGCGTCGTTCTAGATAACCAATGAACTGGAAACCTACTATCTGAACCTGAAAGGAGAAGTTAAAAGATCCTAAAGTTCTTAATTGTTGAGCATCAAATAACCTGAAAGCCTTTGGTGACTAGGGCCCACAGATCCGAAGGCCCACAAAGCTACAACATGTGACCATCCGAAGGCCCACAAAACTACATCAAATGTCCATCCTTAACCTTCGGTTATCTTGTTAACTCAATGATCGTGTGATTGAACCCTCATTGATCCAACAATGATGAGATGATTTCAGGCTGACACCTTGCACACACTTTATCTCTTCTTACAGACCCAAAAAGAAAGATAAGATGCCTCTCTATACTTTTTCGGGTCTGATTGAAGAAATAACAATTGTGCAGTTTTTTCGCCCGAAATCCATAGGATGAAGGAGTTCCAAAGAGGTCTCGGCAACTTGCCCACTCTTTAACATCCCTTATGACCTGAAGAATAAATAATCCATCGCACTATAATTTTTCAGGTCCGTTTGAGCAATTAACTTTCGTGTAGTTTTTCGCCCGAAATCCATAGGATGAAGGAGTTCTGAAGCGATCTTGGCAACTTGCCAACACTTTATCTTTTCTTATGGGCTCGAAGAGTAAATAGGCCACCATTCTATATTTTTTGGGTCCATTTGAAGAATTAACCTACGTGCATTTTCAAGCCCAAAATCCATAGGATCTTGGAGTTCAGGGCAATCTTTAGTCATGTGCCTACCAACCTATCCGCTTTCTACCACTTCCTTCTTCCTTGTGATTGGTCCAGTTTCTTCTGTTTCCATTAGTCTTCTCTCTCCGTATTTCTCATACTTTCAAAGTACTCCTTGTCTTTGGTAGCCTGTCTGTGACAGCCTTTGTGCAATTTCCCTGATGGAGTCGACCTCTAGTCATATATTCTATTGTTTTTTGAACATAGTACTCCTTCATTTTCGAAATGATCCGCTAACCTCTTAGTTGTTCTGTGCACATGAAAAAAATTGAGGGTTCTTAGGGCTCTCAGGTGGTATTGTATATGTTGGTAGACCTGCAATAACCGCTAGTGTTTCAACACTCTTTCTAGTGCTATGCCATTGCATATCTTATTGACTGAATTAATTATCAATTCAGAGTCAACTAAAATGATGGTATTATGTAAATTTGATTCAATCAATATTTCTAGGCATTTCTTTAGGGCCATGAGTTTGGAATATTATTAGTGGCCTTCCCCAAATGACTATGAAAGATGAATTTTATGTATCCGTTCTCATATATTTTGACTCCACCATAACCAACCACCCCAAGGTTTCCTTTAAAGGCTCCATCTATATTAAATTTCAAAAAACCATGGGGAGGTCATTGTCAGAAGTCCTTATCTATTGTTATATAACTTACAATATTGCTTATGCCCTGGGCGAAAGGCACCTGTAGACCCAAATGCAATAGCATTTGTGCATCCTAGTCTTGAGGTGGGTTCTCGGGTGGTTTCTTTAGAAGGGTGCCTACAATCTCTTTGAGTTGTCTAATGATCTAAGCTATGATGCTCTAGGATGAGCCAATTCCGTTCTTGAAAATCCTATTGTTGCATTCTTTCCAGACATCCCAGATTAGAAAGCTTGGAACCAGAGTCCAAGCTTTGTTGATTATTTCACTTTCAAAGAAGTTTCTCCTCCAATTCTTCAAAGTGCTAGTGATGCTGAAATTGTCCCTATCTGTTTGTCTGAAAATTGAATCCACCCAATTCCATAAGGTAGAGGTGGATGGGTAGAGGTTGAATAGGTGTTCCATTGTTTCTTCTTGTAATTCACATAACTGGCATCTAGATGGACTGGCTACACCTCTTTTTTGAAGGTTTTCCCAAGTTAGAATTTTTTTATGTTGCACCAACCACATGAACAATTTGAGTTTCATCCAATGCAAGTTCTACCATAGCTCCTTCCATATCTTATCAGGGTTTGGAAAGTCAAGCCCTAGGGCCATTCTCTTGGCTTCTTTGAGGTTGAAGTTGCCTTTGTTGTTTCTTCCCCATCTCAGTTGGTCTGACAATGTTGATGTCAAAATCTTTCTCTATTCCAAGATCACTGCAAGAGCTTCTGCTTGGGCCTTCAAAGGGGTCTCTTAACTATATACTAGGCCATTCCATATTCTCCATTTTCCCTTGTTCCTAGCCTAATCCCAGATGTCACTTACCCTCAGTAAACCTTTATCGTCAATGTTATTCTTGAGATAGGCTAGCTCTTCTCTTAACAGGTTAGGTTCCTATTGGCAGTTGTCCTCCCAAAACCAAGCTAGGTTTCCATCTCTCATCTCCCAGAAACTACGTTTCTGAATAATGGCTTTATTCTCCCATGCTTTGTTCCAAATGTGGGATCCCTTGATGAGCCCAAACATTCGAATGTGATCCCTTTCTTGCCAATTATTTGCATACTTCTGTTTCCAAACCTTGGCCCAAGGGGTTACCAACTCCTTTAGCCATCTCCACCATAGTTTTTCCCCCAAAACTTTTCTTAGGGTTTTAGGGTCATGAAGTCCCAAACCTCCATGGGTATTAGGTTTACAAATCTTATCCCATGCTACCAAAGGCCATTTATTTTTCTCTTCCTCTTTGCCCCAAAGAAAGTCTCTTTGAATATTTCTAATGTGTTGCACAACTCCTTTAGGAGCACGAAGGTTGAAAACATGAACATGGGAATAATTTGTAGGACGATGTTTGTTAGCACTAGCCATCCTACTAAACTCAAAGACCTGCTTCTCCATTTTTGGACTTTGTCTTGGAGTTTATTAGTGACTGGCTCCCAAAATTCCTTGCTCCGAGGTTTGTCTATTAGAGGTATTCCCAAATATTTGGAGGGTAATTGTTCTCTTTGGAAGCTGAGAATTCTAGTGATGTTTCTCTAAATAGCAATGTCCATATTAAGAAAGAAAATCTTTGATTTGGTAAGGCTTACTTCTATACTAGTAGCCATAGCAAAGTCATTCGGGATTTGTTTGAAAGCTTTAGCTTCCTTGACTGTGGGTGTACCTTGCAACATAGTGTCATCCACAAATTGTAGATGAGTCAAGGCATCCCCATTCAGGGTGCGTTTGAGACCTTGCATTTTTCCTTCTACATTGGCTGATTTAATTGCATGGCCTAAACCTTCCATCATGAGAATAAAGAGGAAGGGGGAGAGAGGATCTCCTTTTCTGAGGCCCCTCAAAGGCCTAAAGGTTCTGGATGGTGAGCCATTAAGTAGGATTGAAAAATTAGCTGTGGTGACAAGGGCCTTTACCCATATTATCCAGTTGTCGTCAAAACCATAAGCTTTTAGAACTTCCATAATGTATGTCCAACTTAGCTTATCATAA
>APFE031558419.1:30691-76310 GCA_000404065.3 Pinus taeda
GCCAAATTGTGGGCCCCGTTTTGGGTAAATTGGTACATCAATTTCCCGGGGTCGTAAATTTGGCATACGATCTCCGTTTGACGCGTATGATAGCTCATTAGAAAGATCTATCCGAGAACTACCATTGTTGGAACGGGAAACATTGGTCCATGGCATGGACCCATGTTGCCCCTGGATTCCCAAAAACGTCGTTTAGGGCCTCAAGACGGCTCCGGAAGTTCAGGACCCGAAAAACTGCTAAAAATAGTAAGTTGTGCTACAATTAAGGAAACTGAAAATGCTGAAAGAGACAATGATGGGGGTCCAGATAGACTTGGCAGGTGGCCACCAATATCAACCTGGATCAATTCATCCCTTGCTTCATATGTTATGAAACTAGCTCACAAAAAGATAGAGAAGACAGATGAACACCTTAGAAATAAGCCTCTTAGAGGGGGTGACCTCCTTTACATTACACAAATGAACAATTCTTGGATGATACAAATGAAAATACCTCCTTTCTATATATAGGAGTCTAAGGGGTCATAATATAATCAGAGCCGACATAACAATAATAATGTAAGGGCAGAATAATAAAAATAGTGGGCTTCTATGGGGAACAATAATAACAATATGGGATTGCATGGGTACAACAATATAATAAGGAGGTTGTACTAATAACAATAAGGGGTTACACTAGTAGTATAGGGGCATAAATGCTTGCATCTGTCTTTCCATTCCCGTTCAAGAGAGTCAGCTTGTATTTTCGTTTCCTCGGTAAAGCCATTTGTGATGAGGACTTGGTTAATTCCCTGTAGTTTCTGATCAACTTGTTTCTTAGTATGTTTCCAAAATCATTCCTGTTCCAATATTTAAGACTCAGCTTGATGTTTTTTAGTCTCTGATGTAGAAGGAACATATTAGTTCCTTGAATGGTCATATCTTCTGCCCACCATTTACCAATATTGCTGATGAAGTCAAGGTGGGTAAGTAAAATATTTTCAAACTTAAAACATCTGTTTCTCGGAGTGCCTATAAAAGAAGCTTCAAGTTGGATAGGCCAGTGATCTGAGCCTCCAAAAGGGAGGATTAAAGTAGGAAAGTCAAGGCCTATGAGAATGAGGTCCTTAGAGATTATGAATCTATCTAATTTAGAGGGAACTCGAGAAGCCCCTCCCTGCTTATTGTTCCAAGTGAAGGTACCATTTTTTCTCCGTATCCACTAGCCTCATGTTGTTTTGGAAGTTCTGAAAGGCTATGGAGTCTCTGCCCAGTATTCTGGTCCCACCATTTTTTTTGTAAGAGACATGATCATATTAAAGTCCCCTCAGAGAATCTAGGGCATAAGACAATATCTTTCTCTTAGCTCCTCCCGTGAGATATGAAGCCTGATTTTGTCTTCAAGTTTTTGAGGACCATAGTTATTTGTGATCAAATATACTTCCATATCACCTAAAGGTTGGATCACCATTGATAGCTAGTTCCTGGATGCTTCAGCATCTACGATTCCAAATTTCTGGGGGTTCCAAAGTGTGAGAATCCCTCCTGTTGTGTTCTCTATTTTAACTTCTAGATATTCATACTTGATGAGCCATTTTCTATGTATGTCTCTTATTTTATCTATTGAACATTTTGTTTCCTCGATAAACACCATATTTTGTTTTTCTTCTTTTATTCTATTGCTAATATTTATTTGTTTCATTTTACTTCCTAGACCCCTAATATTCCAGGTTGTAAGCTTTATTAAGAAAGGTTTGTAAATGTGTAACTAGTAGGATATTTCATCTTACCTGAGTTGATTGTGAGTTTCCCACACTTGGTCAGCAGCTCATTTTGTCTTTTTCTTCCTCTTTTCCTGCTTGGGTTCTTGGGAGCATGTCCCAATGTTACCTCCATCATTTTTACCCATCCGTTTTCCTGGCTATCATGGTTTCTTTTGACTCTGGAACCCTTTGCTTGAGATCTCCAAAGAAAGATTTGTTGTACTCTATCAAACTCCTCTTGTGGTAGAGAATCAACCCCTTTGGTGGTTCCCTACTCTAGGAAATTTTCTAGATTGAGATTCTCCCTTTCAAGAATTTTCTGTAGATCATGGTCCTTTGTTCCAACGTCACTTGGGGTCATCTCATGGTCACTGTCAAGCTCCATAGTGCTTGGCAGATCGTCCTTTAGTTTGTTGTTTTCAGGTATATCCTCCATCTTGTCATCTTTTTCCTTCTCTGTCGGACTATCCTCCAGTAACTGGTTCGTCCCATTGTTCCCATTTTCTTCTTCTAAAATCCTGAGGTTGTTATTCCTTGGTTGCTTCTCCTCGTTGATTTTCTTCTTGTTCTTTTTCCCTCCTTTCCCTCTACCTCCCACCTTGGTAAAGCCTTCGGTATATTTTCCTGTGTTGGTTTTAATATTTTTTTCAGTTTGTTTAATGGGCAGTCTCTGAAGAGGTGCCCGTGTTCATGGCATTTGCAACATCTGGGACATGTTCATAGTCCACCACCTTCACCCATTCTTTATCATATACTTCTAGAATGATTTCATCTAGAAGTGGTCCAGATAGGTCCATTTCTATGCGTATTCAGGCAAAGGAGGTGTATTTTCCTCGCAGAGTCGCATCTGATATTTTTAAAAAATAACATAGTTTATTGCCTATGGCTTTTAAGGATTCTGGTAGCCAATAATCTAAAGGTAGGGAGTAGAGTCTTATCCACACCGACATTGATGTGAATGTCTCTCATTCTGGGAAAAAATTCATCACCCATGGTTGCATGTAGAGGCCTCCTGTAGCATAAAAATATGGTCCTCCTTCGAACACTATCTCTTTTTCCTCTAAGTTTGTGAATACCACTGTGAAGAAACCCTTGGACCCAAGGTGAAGATTTATTTCCCCCTTAGTTTTCCACTGGTACTTTATGCATGCATACAAAGCCTTCTCCATTGGCCATATCCCCATAGATTTGCATATTACTGCATAAGCCGCCATGTGATCCCTATGCACCTGTAGCGTTGGATCACTTAATACAACTCGGGGTGTGATGGTTGACTTAGGTTTACAGAGTCTTGTCATATTATTGTGCTCAGCTCTTTGACTGCCTCTTCCTGTTCTCTTCTCTCTTTTGACTTTTTCATGATTCTCTTCCTGTTCATGTGATCTGATGTTTTTATGTTTTTCTATGATGATACTCCCAGTTTCTGCCTCCATTGGTTTCTTCAAGCGGTTCGAGACTACATGACTGTAGGAGGGAGTGGAAATCCCCCCCTCCTTGCCCCTCCATGGATATTGGCACTGATACCCTGTTGCAAGCCCTTGTTCAACTCGCTTCCTTTGCAATCGTCAGTCGCCCCAGAATTGATGATGCATCCATGCTAGAATTAGAGTTTCAAGATGTGTAGGTTGAATCATTTTAAAGGATAATTTACAGATTTTATCTTTTCAGATAAAGATTAGTTAAAATTATAAGTTTTAAATATTTCTCAAGATGTCACATTTATTTATACATTTAGAAAACAATATTTAAAAAAATCATTATTATAAGAAAAAATGAGAAGAAAATTAAAATAAAAAATAGTTAAATTACATATTATTCTAATTTTTTCACAGCTAGGAAAACCTGTCATAACTTAGTTATCAAATTAGCATTGAGGAAAATCATCTTTAGTTGATAACCATGAATGCAAGTTCACTATTATTCAAGGAAAATCATGACACTTGGAATAACTTGCTCATGGTTTGTATGGGTGGACTTTCACTCCAACCAAATGCTTCTAGGTCTTGGACCATTAACCATGCTTCTAGATCTTGGGTCTTGTTTCCTTAAGTCCAAAAAAAATAAAAATAATTTTAAAGCATGCTCCATACTCTTAGCCAAATAGAAACACTTTTAAGACATACTCTCAGCCCTATCTTTCTATCCTAACTTTTTTCAATATATTTAATTCTTTTATATTTAAATAATTATATACATATGAGAATAACTAATTGAAAAAAAGAAACCTAAGAAACCACACCATCAAAAACCTAGATCATAAATATAAACTTTTTCCACAACATAATAAAACTAAATTATAAAAATGAACTTTTCCACCGGGGAAAAAATTCTATACTCGAAGCCTTTTTTCCAATAGAAAGTTTTTATTTGCCCTTTGCATTATACGAATGAATCGATGCGAGGACAGTTGACTTCTAAGTGGGAAAACTATTCTTAATACTCCAATGGATATTTAATTTGCGACTATAATAACGATTTATCTGTTCTAAAATGATCTCTACTTTTTAATAAGGAAGACTTAAGAGGAAGCCACGCTTTTAATTTTCAGAATTTGGTTGTATTGTATAGAGAGTAGAACAAGTCTCGTTATTCTACCTGCTGTGGCAGCGTGTTAATTATTGTTATATTAATTATAATATGTCGTTTTTACTAAACCTATTTTTATTTTTTTATGGAAAATTATTAAGCTTATTTTATTGCCATTATAATGTTTTTTAAATTGTTTTTATGAAAATTAGAATTTTGCTTTTCTCCTAAAGCAAAAAAAATTAAAAAAATAAAAATTAAAAAATTATACAAAAGTTAAAATAATATGGGTTTATAAAAAAATTATAAAGGAATAAATTCGATTTTTCTCAACTCATGTTAGATCTTTATTTAAGATGAATCTATACTGGTTTATTTTAAATTTGAATCACTCACTTCTTTTAAATTTTATTGCAAAATTAACTGTAAAAGTATATATTAATGTTTACTGGTTACAATAATTAACTTATTTCAAATTCAAAACTAAATGAAAGACATGATGATTACAATCATTTCTTTTATTATACATTACGGAACCTAGTATTAGAATCAGCAGTATCTATTATATTCTATTATGTTGAAATTTTTATATTTGATTGCAGATTCTCAGCATAATTGACTTTTCTCTTAGTCATAAGTTTAGTAATATTATCTATATACAGTGTAACCTACTTAGTATTACCTATATAGTATTAGAATCAGCAATCTCTATTATATTGAAATTTTTAATATGTAAATACTATCTATATACAGTGTAACCTATATAATATGAGAATGAACAGTGTTTATTATATTCTATTATGCTGAAATTTTTATATTTGCTCGCAGATTCTCAAAATAATTGACTTTCCTTTTGTCATTAAATTTTAGGATATTTTTGTCTATATGGAGTAGCTTAAGCAGCAAGGGCCGTGTAAATGAAGTCTCACCGAACCAGAAGTCTTGGGTTCAAATCTTGAACTACCCCTCCCCCGTAGAGGGATACATAATGGACATGTAAATCGGAGAGTCCCACCCCAGCTTACAAAATTTTTATTTTTAGGATATTTTCTAAATCTACATGAATTTAGTAATATGTACATTATTCAGTGTAACAGTTAATTTTATGTTTTCTGGAAATTTTATAAAATCTGTTAAATACCAAATCTAATTTATGTTGAAAGCTCTGTGGTCTTCTGCATACTAAATCAACAATTGTTTTAAGTCGGGAAACTTGAACTTGTCGTGATAACATGGCAAGGAAATTTTATAAAATCTATTAAAAACCAAATCTAATTTATGTTGAAAGCTTTTTGGTCTTTTGCATACTAAATCAACCATTCTTTTAAGTTAAACTTGAATGTGTCGTGATAACGTCGCAAGGCAAAAAAAACAAACATTACAAGACAAAATCGTTGCGTATAGTACTTCAGCCAAGAAAAACTTAAATACATTACATTTAAAATCATACCTGTCATAGTTGCTTGCAATGCAATTTTGTATCTAGCAAATAAACTTGCGCTTATCGTTGATGTAGCTTAGTGATAGTTTGTGTTTATCCTTTAACTTGCAATTTGGTCTTCTCAGCCATCTATGACAAAGATTAAAATATATTATACATGTATCGTTCAAAGCATAGGATGCATGAGAAATAATTTCAAATAAGTACGAGAGAATTCCAAATAAGTATGAGAGATAAATCAGGGATAAAAAAGATGGTGCATGAAAATTGAAATTCTCTTTCCTTCTGTCCCGGATTGGAATTGAGATTAATCTTTCCTTCTTGTGATTTTACCTTGTGTGCTTGCTTTTGTTAATAAATGTTACGATAAGTGTTTATTTAGGCCTTTCAGGTTTAGCAAGATAAATATCTTGTATGTAATTTTTTTCTTTTACTGAAGGAATAAAAGTTTTTTTTGCATATCAAAAATAATTTTTAAGATGGACTCAATCTAAAGATATCTAAAAGAAAATATTCATGTAATCTAACATATCTATAGTGTGAAAATATGAATGTGATACATATTTATACATGTTAATCTTTAAATCTCTAAAAATTTGAACATCCTCACTCTCAACTTCCATGTATTATGAATGTATTCTTTTGATAATATCTTGGATCTCTAGTTGGATTCATCATTTTTCGTTAGAAAAAAGATTTATAAATCAATTTGAATGACATTGTCCCTTTTTCCCCTTTAAAAATCTATAAGAAGAAAAAACTTTCTTTTATTTTTCACCCAAGGAAGAGGCCCAATATTACTTGAAGTAAAACTGAATAGATAAAAGGTATAATATAAAGATTCATTTTATACATAAACATTTAGACTTCAAAAGTTCCTAAACATTTACATAAAAAAAAATCAACAATGTAGAGGAATAAGGTTGAGGTAGGATAACACTATGAATTATTATTTATGTATGTAATAAATATCATTCAATATAATAACATCGAACTTCCAACATATCCAATACAGTGATGCTCGTGTGTATTTGTACTTTCTCATATTATTCTCTTAGAATTCTTTTGGTTTATACAATTACCTTTTACTATCATATTATTTCTTCTAGTGGACCTACTTCTTACCCATCAAATATCAAGTTGGGATATTCCATGATTATGCCCACATTACATTCATTATTCCCTTGGGCAACTCCTTAGGTACCCTATGTTTTCTAGCCCTATGAACATTATAGTGATAGTGAGACATTATAAACATGATATAAATAACATTGTGAGACTAAAAGAGAAAAAGTGAATCTACACATAATGATAATGTAACAACCCTAGTGAAAATTTCTTGTAATAAAAGTCAATATAGGAAAATTAATAACCACGGTTGATGGGACACTTATTTTAAGCTAAATGTTGGGAAAGAAATTTTAGTGTGGGTGTTTATTTGGTTATTAATGTTTAAGGAAATTGGCAAAGGTAATGGCTAAGACTTAGGAAAGGTAAAATGACATTTTTTGCACATTTGTTTATGAAAATCATGGAAGTTAGGAGAAAATGGAGGTGAAAGGTCACAATTTGCATGTGAGGAGGAAAATGAAGGAAAATAATGGAAAATTAAGAAAATAGAGGGCTTTTGAGGATTAGTTGGTAATATTTTGTTAGTTCAGTGTTGGAGCTCTCTCATTATTCTATGTTCTCATACTCTTGGACATTTAGAGTTTTCTTGGAGCATTCTTGGAGGGTGTACCATACTTGGATTTTTGGAGCAAGAAGGCAAATGAAGAGCAAGAAAGTGCAAATGACATCATGATCAACAACTACAATAGATTTTTCTTGTAGGTACCAGGTTGCATGTATGTTTTCCTAACTAGTTTTGGCATGCATGGCATATACATGTTGTTTGTTTGTTGTGATCAGTCATTGGCATGGAGGGTGGTGGGGATTGGTAGTGGATTTCCTAGATTTTCCATTTCTTGGATAGCCATGGTTATTTTAGATTTATATTCCTTATTTTGTTTTGGTTGGTTTTCATGTTTCCATAGCTTGGGTTGATTTATTAGTCTAGGAATCCCTATTTGGAAAAATGCTCTGGAAACCCCATAACAACTTGGGTTGAGTTACTAGTCCTAGAAGCCTTTGTTGGACAAATGCTTTGAAATCCCTTGGTGGGTTCAGTTACTAGTCCTGGATTCCCTAGTTGGACAAATGTTGTGGAAGCCCGGTAAAATTTGTGGGTTGAGTTACTAGTCCTAGAAGCCTTGGTTGGACAAGCACTCTGGAAACCCTTGAGGACTTGGATATAGAGCAATGTGATAATGGTTTTGTGATGTCTAGTTGTGAGGTGGAATCACTGTTTTATGGGTTGACGGGGATGACCTCTAGAAGCCTTGGATGGTTTTGGATTGATGTGTTCTATGAGATCCCACATTCATGCTTGGCATATGGCATGGAGGTGAATGGATGAATAGAGATTTGGCTCAGCCATTCTACGATCGAGTGGAACATGGACATGCAATCCTGGGTTTGAATTTTGCATCATTAATATGAGGTTATTTCTGCTTGGCTTCATCCATCACAAATTGAGGACCCCCTTGGTCACTAGGGGTAAAAGCAAAGAAAAAGGAAAACCAAAATTTTCTCACAAAGGCCATTGGAGTCCAAAGTTAGGAATACAAATTATCAAACCCTAATTATCTCCTACCGTTGGATCTCAATATTTAAGTTGGGTCATCAAAGGTGTGGGTGATAGACATAGCATGTGAAATTCACATGGTAATGTTATCATGGCAATTTCTTGATGAGCCATGTCTATGAACAAGTATACATATATTAAAAGTTATTGCACATCCATATATAAGAAGGTACACCTAAAATAAACATCATTTTCAAGGATAAATATTGAATATATCTTTAACCTTACTCGCGTGTCATCCTTGAGTGGCATAAACTATATAATGGTCCATAAGGGAGAGATGGGAACATGTAAATTCAAGAAAAAAGGAATTTCACACTACTTTGAAACACATGTTCACCAATGTCCTAATAAATATCACTTTATAACTTACCATGAGGGTGGGAAAATGATCGACAAGTTTCAACAATGCATTAAAACAAGGGAAAAAACCATTTTGTCGATGAACCATGTCCACCAAATTTTTAACCAATATCGACTTAACAACTAATGATAACGAAATAGTTTATAAAACTCAGCAAGGAGAAAGGTGAAAATTAATGTCTCGTATCCTCAAATCGGAAAGGGAAGAATCTAATCAAATCTGAATTATTTTCATGTCACAAGGTACCTAAAATGATGTACATTGAAATTTAAGTAATATATTTTCCCTAATACAAGTTTTCAAGAGTCAACGTAAAAAAAATAATAAATTAGAAAATTCTAAGCGTCTAGAAAAAATAAAAGAAAGGTGTGAAGTAAGGTATGTAATAGATGAATATACTAGCATTTGCACCAAAAAGGTACAAAGACACACCGATAGTGCTTTTGTCTAACTACTATTACATTCATTCAAATAAATTTCATAAATATTTTAGAACATACAAATTTTCATGTTTATAAGACACATCTAGCGTGTACGTAGATTTTGATTGATATTTGTAACATATTATACATGTGATGGTAACCATTTACATAAATAAAATAATAAAATGAAGAATACCTAATTTGGCGGCTCAGACGGGATGTTCCTCTTGGGGTTGCCTCACTGAGTTCACCTCCCAGCCAACTAGTAATGACTTCATAGCCCAAGGAACTTACCTGCATTCCCTAGTCCCCGTAGCTTAAGTCAAACCATGTGTAGTGTACCCACGTTAGATCTAGATCTAGCCCTCTCGAAGAAATCAAATAAATCAAATAAACAATTGTTTCATTAAGTACTCTCTCGTATGTCTTTCACCCCAGTCCAAAATCCCCTAGCGAAACAAAATGAAGTCCCACAAAAAAATAAATAGGCCACTTTCTTCTATCCCCTTCCTCGTCTTATAAAGACAAGTAGAACATATTTTAAAATTTTTATCTATCTTTAAATTGAGAAAAAGGTAAACCCAAATATTTTCCAATCCAAACTTGTTTTTTTTATTTCTAGATTTATATAGTTTTCTACAATAAGCTAAAAAAACATTTTAAAGAGAGTAACCACATGAATTTTGAACCCTTGTTAGCATATACAAATAATATTACATAAAAAGAAAAAACAATAAAACAATGTGAACGTATTAATGTTGTAGTTCTACTTGCTTGCTACTGCAAAAAGTCAATTATAGGGTGTCATTATGTTATAGAGATTTTCTTTTGAAATATATTCCTATAAATCGAGATTAATAACTTGATATCATTACATTTTTTACTTTCATGAGATTAATGAACGATTTACTTAGACCTTTTCTTGATGATTTTGTTATTGTGTATCTAGATGACATTATGACTTTTAGTAAAATGTGGGAAGAACACTTAAAGCATGTTAAGCAGACATTAGATGTTTTGAAGAGAGAAAAGCTTTATGTTAAACTCTCAAAATGTGAATTTTGGGAAAACATCTCTAAATTATTTGGGTCATATAGTAGGGGGTGGTGACTTGAAAATAGATCCCTCTAAAGTGGCAGTCATTGTAAGCTTACCTAAACCCAAGTCTCTTATAGAAGTAAGAAGCTTCTTAGGAGCAACACAATATTGGAGGAAGTTCATTTCTAACATTTCCTCAATTGCAGCTCCCTTACATGCTTTAACAAGATTGAACAAGGTGTTTCAATGGGGAAGAAAACATTAGAAAGCCTTCAAAACCTTGAAAGAAAAGATTAGCACAACACCTATACTAGCACTGCCTGATTTACAAAGACCATTTGAGATCCAAGTAGATGCCAGTGATTATGCCATAGGAGCAGTGTTGACACCGGATGGTAAACCCATATGTTATCATTATGAGAATTTTAATCCTGCAGTAGTCAACTATCCTACATATGATAAAGAATTGTATGCATTAGTTTAGAGTTTGAAAAAGTGGAAATATTACTTAATGGGCAAAGAGACAATAATACATACTGATCATCAACCACTTCAATATATAAACTCCCAAACTAAGTTGCAGCAATCAAGACATTACAGGTGGATGGGTTTTTTACAACAGTTTCATTTAGTCATCAAATATAAAAATGGCATACATAACAAAGTTGCAGACATGTTATCTAGACCCATTATAAATGTGTCTACTATACTTAAGCATAATTTTGTACTACATGAAAGCTACATTGAACAATATGCTCAAGATATAGACTTTAAATATGTATATGCAACTTTGATTTGAGGCAAAAGGGTAGAAGAATTGGATTATCATGTGAAGGACCGACTCTTATATCATTGTGGGAAACTCTACATTCCACAAATTGAGAGAGTAAAGATAATCAGAGAGGCACACACTTCGTTGATATCAGGTCACTTTGGGGTAAGTAAAATAGTTGCGCAGCTACAAAGGTTTTATTATTGGCCAAAAATGAGTGAAACAGTTTCCATATATGTAAGAGGGTGTACTATGTGTGCTAAAAGCAAGCCCACCAATAGAAAACTAGGCTTGTACACTCCATTACCAGTTCCTTCTCACCCTTGGGAAAGTGTTTCCATGGATTTTGTTGGGGACTACCTAAGTCTCAAAAAGGTAATGATTATCTGTATGTGGCTGTGGATAGGTTCAGCAAAATGTGCATTTTGATACCTTGTAATAAGGAGATTATAGCTGAACAAACTGCCAAACTATTCTTTGAACATGTATGGGTTCATTTTGGGTTACCCACTTCTATTGTATCTGATCAAGAGACCCGATTTGTAGGAAAGTTTTGGTCAAGTCTGTGGGAGATGATGGACACCCAACTAAAGAAAAGAACAACTTTTCATCCACAAACCGATGGCCAGACATAAGTAGTTAACATGACAGTGATCCAGTTACTCAGAGGATATTGCAGCAAACATCCTAAGCTTTGGGATGAACATTTGTGTTATGTGCAGCATGCTTACAATAGAGAAAAACACTCTTCTAGACAGAGATCTCCTTTTGAGACCCGTTTTAGTTTCACACAAAGGTCTCCTTTGGATTTTGTCTTTGGTAAAGATACAATAGTTGATGGACACAGTGATGTGGATAGGGAAACTAGGTTCATTGAACACATCCAGGTGATCCACCAAGCAGTACAGGAACTGCTGGAAAAGAGCCAACCCAGATACAAGGCTAGGCATGACAAGCATCGGATGGAGCATTTTTTTCAAGTTGGTGACTAGGTCTGGCTATATATCAGCAAGGAAAGGATGCAAGGTGAAGTTAAAAAGCTAAAGTCTATCAAGTATGGACCCTTCAAAATACATGAGAATATTGGTGAAAATACTTTTCTCCTTTATCTACCAGCTTACATGCAAATCTACTCAGTCGTAAATGCAGATTGCTTGAGATTGTTTGAACCTTCTCTAATTGAGGATCCTGAAGAGTAGAGTCAATTGCCTTCTATTGAAGACCTGCTACCTGAATCTCTTAATGAATTGCAGGAAGACACAATGTTGGATAGGAAGGTGAGGATGACACATAGAGGAGATGTTGAGTACCTCAAAATTGGGCTCAAAGGTTCATAGTCGAGCAGTGCAAAGTGGATTGAGATTGGACAAGTGAGACAACAATAACCTCACCTAGTTGGTGCTTGAAAACCAACTTTTGGTGTTCCAAAAGCTTTTTAGTGGGAAGGTCATGATTCAAATTGGACCCATGAAGAATAATCAAACAAACCATGGCTGTACCCGGTTAGGGCAGACTTCAAAGAATTGAGAGCAGTGATCAAAAACACCTCTAAAGCAGTGGCAGTTAGCAGCCAGCATGGAAAAATGAGGACCTCGGTCAAAGTGTGTTGACTGAGGCCCATGGAGACTCCGCTGGATGCGAAACTAATCCCTAGGAGCTGGATCGAGAAACAGAGGGAGTTTTTGATGCACGATTAGCACTAATCACAAATCGCTAGGCAAAAACCCTAAAAAAGGAGAGGCCCCAAGCACTCCGTCGCGTGGGAGTCAGGAAAATCGTGGGACAAAAGATTGAGATCTAAAGGTGGGACCTGCTCCAAAACCGACAGTATTGATCGGAGGCATCCATGGGTGGTAAGTAGTTTTGGTGAAAGCAGAGAGATTCCATTCAACACCCAATGCGTGGCAAGTGGAGGTGAGAGAAAATCGTTGCTCATCATGCACTAATGGATGAGCAAGTCCACCGCGCGAAATGAGCTGATGGCATTGGATTTGGGGGATCCAGATCTGATGGTTGATATCGCGTCCGATGGTAAGATCAGACTTAACAAAGGAATAAGCCATGATTTAGAAGAATATGAGGTCCTCTTTGACTGTCAGGGTGGTTGATTCCACAACGTAATTGAAGAATTGAACCAACGAAGCAGGCTGGCGCAGTTTGCAGGAGGACAAGTGGCCACTCCCTATGAGCCCGATGATGACGTTGAAATAGGGAACTCCAAGCGAATCTGTAGTAGCCGAATTGACGGAGGGGAAGAGGAATATAACTGCCATGAGCCCGAATGACCTTAAAGCCATGAACAGAGAACAGGAAAAGGGACGACGGAGAGGAAGACAAAAGACAGAGAAGGGAAGAACTAGTGAAACAAATAGCAGAAAGAAGACAAAGGGCTGAGCTGACCAAAGGTAGCGTCGAGCATTAGAGAGCTTGAGAGATTCGAGCCATCCCTGAGAGGATCTGTTAGACCAGAGAGGTCAAATAGCTGGCAAGGAAAAGAGTCTGTGTACCCTAGTGGCTTGGGGAATCCAAGAACCACCCTGCCAAGCCAAGTTGTTTTAGGAGACTCATATTGAGCTCCTTCATTGTAATTCTCTGCTTCAAGACACAATAAAAGAAGGTCACCACTGAGATCTAGATAGGAGATGTAGCCCTGGAGGATAGGGTGAATCCCTTATTAATTTCTTGTCTTCTTGTATTTTCTTACTATATTTCTCTGCTGTTTTCCATTTCAAGTAGAGTGTATTTGCAATCTGATCGATCTGTTGCTTAAATACATAGACACACACACCAACATATGAGTCTGTAATACCTTCATTTAATAGATCTTTAACTAAGGTCACTCATAGGGTGATTATCAAATCACCAGGATGCAGACTGGGTTGGATATCTGCATCAGAGAAGATCTACAAGTCGGTATGTGTTTAGCCTATTTGGAGGTGTAGTTAGTTAGATGAGTAAGAAATAATTTGTAGTGGCACTATCAACTACAGAGGAGGAATACATGGCAGCCACTCATGCACACAAGGAAGTAGTTTGGTTGCAGAGATTGTGTTCAAGTAGGGGGTTAGTATAGGGAGCTATAAGGATACACTGTGACAGCCAAAGTGCAATATTCTTGGCAAAGAACCCTACATATCATTCAAAGACAATCCACATGGATGTTTAATATCACTTTGTGAGGGATATGATAGAAGAAAAAAAGGTGTTTCTTGTAAAGGTGGACACTTTCAAGAATACTGCAGATGCATTGACAAAATCTGTGAGCTCTGAGAAATTCTCTTGGTGTAGAGAAACAATGGGCATTGCAGAGTGGATAAATGACTAATCTCTCTTGTGGCCCCTTATGTAAAGAAAACAACAAGTGGGAGAATGTTGGGTTGTGTTATATTCTTTCCACGACTAACCCACATAGTTAACTCAAGGGTCAGAAGGGGGATGGAGCCCCCCCCCCGTTGCGTCGTTTGTGTAGTGGGGGGGCTCATAGGGGGTTTGAGGGGTGCATGTAACCCCACTCTATATTAAGTTGGGAGGACCTACCTATAGTCTTGTGCATTTTTTCATACATGGTTTTGGACGCGGTGGATTTTGTTCCTTGGTATTGGATGCTTCAGCATGTATAAATATGTATTGTAACATTAAAAGGAACATAATGAAAAATCAAGCTGGTAGTCCCGGTTTTGGTATCCATGGGAAAATTTTTGTGTATGTGTTATATGTGTTATGCCCTCACATTGTTTATTTTTTGTGTTTTAGAATTTGTATGTAGGTAATTTCTGTATGGGGTTAAAACCTACAAGGAAGAAAAGGAACAAGAATCATCAAAATAAGAGGACCTACACCAGGAACAAACCCTAGAGAAAAAAGAAATGAATTCGACCATATATTCTAATGCATTGGCTAGAATTAACACTCCTCAAACTACCAAGATATAAGGACATATCAAGAAGAGAAAGGTAATAGTGTTGATTGATTTGGGGAGTAGCCATAATTTTATTCATTGTAAGATAGCCAAGGAATTGAATTACTTCCTATATTTAGCAACAGAGTGTTAAGTGATGGTTGCAAGTGGAGGAACCATAAATTTCTCTTGAAAGTGTCATAATATCAAGCTATCCATGGGAGAAAATGTATTGAATAGCTCAATGATTTCCGTTCCAATGGGTGGTGCTAATGTTGTACTAGTAGTCCAATGGCTACAATCCTTGGGTACAATAGCTTTTAATTTTCAATAACTTTTCATGAAATTTTCTTCGGAAGGAAAGGAGTTTGAATTAAGAGGTATCGCAGGGAAACCAGGAAAGATAATCAACTCTAATGGAATGAAAAAGCTTCTAATGAAAGAATAGTGAGGAGTAATTGCACAATTATGTTTGCTAGAGGTTTCCACAATGATTCCAAGGTATTTGAGACTCCCAAAGATAACCCATCTATTCATGATCATGATCATGTTATTCGTTTGATTCCAGGAAGTATTCCTCCAAACATCAGGCTTTATAGATATCCCTATTCCTAAAAGAGTGAAATTGAAAGTATGGTTGTAGAAATGCTAGAGGCTGGTATAATTCAATCTAGTCAAAGTTCTTTCTCTGCTCCATTAATATTGGTGCACAAGAAGGATGGATCATGGCACATGTGTTATCATTATAGGGAGCTCAATAAGCTCACTATTAAAGATAAATTTCCCATTCCTGTCATTGATGAACTATTGCATGAATTGCATGGATCAATTTACTTCACCAAGTTGGATCTTTGTTTAGGATATCATCAAATTGGAATGAAGATTGAAGACATTCTGAAAACAACATTTAGAACTCATGATGTTCATTATGAACTTTTGGTCATGCCTTTTGGCCTTACCAATGCACCTTCTACATTTCAAGGTTTGATGAATTCCATTTTGAAACCCTTCATTAGAAAATTTGTGTTAGTATTTTTTGATGATATACTATTCTATAAAAAGTCTTGGAAGGATCATGTTCAACATGTTGATGGGTTGCTCAAACTATTGGAGGAAAAACAATTATATGCAAAAATATTTAAATGTTTCTTCGGAGTACAAGAGGCATAATATTTGCATCATATTGTATCTCATGAAGGCATTAAGGTAGACCTTAGCAAAATTAAATCCATTTAGGAATGAAAAATCCCCACATCCATAAAGAATATGAGAGGATTTGTCGGGTTGATAGGGTATTATGATAAGTTTGTTAAACATTTTGGGAGAATAGCAACACCTCTAAGAACATTATTGAAGAAAGATGCATTTTTATGGACTCCAGAAGAAATAAAGGCCTTTGAACATCTTAAAGAGGAAAGAGTCCAAGCACCCGTCTTAGCTATGCCGGACTTCACAAAAACATTTATTGTGGAATGTGATGCCTCAGGAAATGGAATGGGTGTTGTTTTAATGCAAGAGGAAAGACCCATTTCTTTAGAAAGTTTTCCAATCAAAGGAAAGTATTTTCACAAAGCTATTTATGAGAAGGAAATGTTGACAATACTACATGCACTTAAGAAATGGCTACCCTACCTAATGGGAAGACACTTCAAGGTAAAAATGGATCATGATAGGCTTAAATACTTTTTAGAACAAAGATTATCTTTAGAATAACAACAAAAATGGCTCACAAAGATGTTGAGTTATGACTTTGAAATCATATACAAAAAATGGACTCAAAATGTTGTGGCATATGCACTCTCAAGAAAGGATGAGGAGGTGGAAGAATTGCTTTGTGCCATTTCTATTTTCCCAATGAGATTGGATAAATGAAGCAAGGGATGAATGGAAGAATGATTAAGAAGTGTGGGAACTAATTCAAACTTACAACATGATCCTAGTACATCTGATACATTTAGCTAGAAAAATGATGCATTATCGTACAAAGATCGCTTATACCTATGTCATAATTTCCAACTCAAACAAAATATTCTTAAGGAATTGCACACCTGTCCCTTAGGAGGGCACTTAGGATTTAAAAAAGATTACCATAGGGTTAAGAAGGAATTTTTTTTGGGTGGCCTTAAATCTGATATTCAAAAGTTTGCAGCGGAATGTTTGGTTTTCCAACAAAATAAAGTTGAAACAATTAAGACCTCGGGTCTATTACAACCTTTATCCTTTCCAAGTCAACATTGGGAGGAGGTTTCAATGGATTCTATCATAGCTTTACCCAAGTCTGAAGGAAGGAGTTTCATCATGGTGGTAGTTGATATACTTACCAAGTATGCACACTTTTGTTCATTATCTCATTTATTTAAAGCCAGTATAGTTTCTACTACATTTATGGAAATAATTCAAAAGCTACATGGAAACCCAAAGATTATTGTAAGCGACAAAGATCTCATTTTCACTAGAAATTTTTTGGACATAATTATTTTCTTGTCTTGATACTCATTTAGCTCGTAGCTCATGTTATCATCCTCAATCTAATGGGAAAACTGATATAGTAAAGAAATGCTTGGATGGATATATTCATTGCTTTGTATCTGATAAACATACACAATGGTTCAAATGGTTTCCTTTGGTTGAATGGTGGTATAACACTTCCTTCCATACTACAACAAAAATGAACCCATTTATGACACTTTATTGATATCACCCACCATCCATCACATCTTATTTATGAGACAATTCTAAGGTTCATGTAGTGGAAGATCACATCAAGCATCAACAACAAGTTCTCCAACTCTTGAAGGCTAACCTAATTTTGGCACATAATAGAATGAAACAACATGTAGATCAACATCGTAATGAAAGAAGTTTTGATATAGGTTACTGAATATTTATATGACTACAACCATATAAACAAATGTCCCTCAAGTAAGCCAAGAAGGATAATACATTATCGCCAAGGTATTATGGTTCGTACAAGGTGTTGCAAAATATTGGTATTATGGCATAAAAATTGTACCTTCCTGCAGCTTCCCGAGTGCACCCAGTTTTCCATGTTTCATGCTTAAATAAGGTTATTGGTGACAAGCTCCCTGTTCAAACAATATTTCTAGAACTTGACGAGGAAGGAAAAACCATATTGGAACCTGAATTAGTCACAGAAACAAGAACTTGACAACTGCAGAATCGATCAACTTCAGGGTATCTTGTCAAGTGGAAGTACCTACACACTGAAGGTTCCACATGGGAGGATGAGAAATTTATACAAAAGCATCCATAACTACTCAAGCATTGAGGAAAACACTTTTTTTAAGGAGAGGGGCATGTTAGGTCCCTATAACACTAGTGATTCCCCTATTACTATTGTCATTGTAGCCCTTATTGTTATTGTTGTGCCCCTATTGTCCCCATGTTGTTATTATTGTGCCCCATAGAAACCCACTATTGTTATTGTTGTGCCTTTATATTATTATTGTTATGTCGTTTTTTATTATATTTTGACTTGTTAGACTCCTATATATAAAAAGGAGGTTTTATCATTTGTATCATCCAAGAATCATTCATTTGTGTAATGTAAATGAAGTAACCCCCTCGAAGAGGCTGATTTCTAAGGTGATGAACTTTCTTTTCTATCATTTTGTGAGATGGTTTCGTAACAATATCCATGATCATGGACCAACAAGATCGTTGTTGGGGTTGCTATTGCACTTTATTCTCTTTTTATGTGAATAATCTCTTATGTTGTCTTACCAAGATGTTGTTTCAAAATATGGACAAATATATGTTATAATTTAATTTGCCAAAAAGGCTTGTGCTTGAATAGAAGAAGGGGTGAATAATTTTAGTGATTTATGTGATCCAATCTTATAGGAACATGCTGCTATTTGATTCATCAATAATTGCCACATTCTTATCATATGAACAATTCTGGCTCTCCAATGGTTGATTGGGTTTATTTTGAAGCAGGATTTTGAATGCTTTCAAGAAAAAAAACAAAGATGTTAGGAATATATCTTTATTATAAAGGTACTAAGGCTATCAAAAAAATGGTCGTTTTATCAAGGTTACAGGTGAAACAAACATCTACAAGGAGAATAAATCTAATAGCATAAATTATAGTGATCCCAAGAAATGAAAGTTTAAAAGACTAGTAGTTGAAGTTCGAAACACAAGGTTACCTAAACTCTCTGGGCCAAACCATGCACAAGAAAGCATTGACAATGTTTTTGACTTACTTGGGATGGAGAATGATGAGATATTTAAGTCTATTAACAAGAGTTTGCAATTACCACGGAATGTAATTCTTGGAATTTACAACAGGAACTTCATCACAAAAAATGATGATATATAGGAACATAATGACTTGGTGGTCATTATGGAGTATGGGGTTTACTACAATGTGTCATTTTTCCTAATCACAATAATGATTGATATTTAAACTTTTAAATGGAACTCTTCGAAAGAAACAATGTTGATTTCGAATATATAGTAAGATCCAAATATGCTAAAAGTATTTAAAATGTTTAATAAAATCATAGAGTAGCCTACTACTCCAAATTTGTATTAAATGTAGAATACATGCATGACCTAACTAAAAAACTGATTATGCCTCCAAAATTTTCATTTAATTTGATAGTATTTCTTTCACTCACTCATAAATGAGACAACCAATTCAGTCTTCTTGGCAATTACAAGTGTGTTAATCTCAAGATTAAGCCTATATTTTTCAAGTGGAGAAATGTCAAATTCCTAAAGTTGGAGAGCTCCTGGACTGCAATAGTGGGAAAACTAACTATTTGATCTTACCAAGGCTCTAAACTAAACTAAGGAAAGACATTGTTTCAAATGGAAAAATCGTGCTACAAATGTTATCTTCAAGGTGGCTTGAATTATATCACGAGGGTGAATTTCATATTTGAACCCTATGGGGTGTTTGTGGCTAGCCATCCATTTATATTGTTAATTATAGGGATTATCTTCCTTGGTGGCCTATCTGTATGGTTTGTAAGAAATAAGGACGAAATATACTTGGAGAAACTATGGGTGGAGCATAATTCCCTGTTCGTGGAGGAGATACAGACTTTAAATTTCCAAATTCCTCAAAATGAAGAGACATCGTGCGTGGATGTTGATAATCTAAATGTCAAGCAAATGGTGGATTCAAGCTCAAAGTAGGTGACTAGTAATATTAACAATGAAAATGATATATATGGACTCATTACTTGGTATGACCTAATATCCCATCGCAAAAACTAATTAGTCCATTGGAATACAAAGTGATTGGATTCATTTTTTGGAAGGTGGAGTGAAGGGTAATTAGGTGATTTCCATGGTTGTAATACCAAATCCTAATCTTGTAACTGAGAAAGCTTCGAACTATTTGTTGTTGAGCACTGGCATGGGTATGTTGTTCATAGTAGTTGACACTGGAGGAATCAAACCATGTGTCTCAACTTTTGGAGGAGACCAAATAGAATTCCTTATGCCAAATGGTCAAACTAGAGAAAGGGTTCATATGATATTTTTTCCCTACAATTTTATTTGAAATCAATGTGAGCGTCTTCTTATTTTTGTTCTTCATGTCATTTTTTAGGGCTAGTTTGTCATATGCAGTCACTTGGAATGCTTTCTCTTCTCATGGCATGATTGTCCTACTGTTTTTCACTATCTTATTGTCTATGAATTCTTGGTACATCAACCAACAAATTTCTTGATATTATCTAGGATGACCCCTTCGAAATATCTCTTGAGAGTAAAGGTGCATAGATTGGATTTATTTGCCTCACAATTTCACACAAAATAGTTGGATATTTCTAACCTGTCATAATATAACACGGGCTATGTTTCAGCTGTCAGAAATATCTTATTAAAGGGAATTATTTTGTCATTACACTAACATGTTTTATTTTTATCCATGAATGTTAAAATTTGGAATTAAAAAGTAGTGGGAAAAATGTGGATTTTGATCAAATAACTCATGTATTGCTGGTGCTTATTCATGACTACCTTGGCTTTGTTAATTTTGTCAGTTGGGCTAAACACAGTTGCTATGTATCTTTATAATTTGATGATAAAGTTATTCTTATCCATGAGAAACAATTTGGGTCTGACACAATAGAGTTTGGTAGTCGAGACCCTCCAGATGTTGAGAATTGGAAAGTTGTGACGAGTTTGCAAAGTCATATTGTAGATGTTGTAATTTTATGTTGACATATTTTGACTTCTTTAAATATTCAAAATAAGTTAGTATGGTTTTACAATGCAAACATTTTGACTCAACCTTCTTTTACATTATGATGTTGGTTGCATTACTAACTAATATGGTTTATGTGTTTCTACTAATTGAAGTAGGTGGATCTCAACTAGTCTCCAAATGATTCAATTTTTTCCAGTTGTATTTTAGATAATAAATTCAAAATTTGGAATACGGGTGATGCATATTCTATTGTTGTTTTAAGAGGTCAAAATAGAATTGTTAAAGGAATTTCATGGCATCTAATTGGTTCTTTTCTTGCAAGCCAATTAGATGAAAAAAGTGTCATTATTTGGCTCACAAGTGATTGGAGTCTAGAACACAAAATTGAAGGCCATTGGGTGAAATTAGTAAGGCCTTGAATCAATTACATTTTTTAGTAACACTAGGTATCCTCAGGTTTGGTAAAACCAACACATTATCATTGCAGGAAGACATCAGTTATTGTTAAATATTGAACCTTTGTAATTTTGCGTGTAGATGGAGACTATTTTCTTATAGATCGGGCACCTGTGCGTTGATTTAAAGGAAACCCTGTGAATTTTTTTCTCCTTTAAGAGTTGAAATTGGGAAACACAAAGAGATGTTCTTAGGGCTTTCTTGATGATGGCCATGGTGGTGAAAAATGAAGGCTTTATTGGAACAAACATGGAATTAGGGGTAAATGTAGGGTCTGTAGGTTGAAGGTTTAGTCATTTAGGGGCTTTCGAAGACTATTCTTTGATGAGGTATGAGAATCCTACCTTATAACTTTAATATTTGCAAGAAAATTCTCAATAGAGTTAAGTGAACTTGTATAATTTGTTGAATATGTTTTTTTTTTTCTAACTAGTTGAATAATTGCAATTCCAACCCAGCATTATCCTAAATTTCAAGCAATATTTGAATTACAACACATGGAATTAATTCAGAAGATAATTCCTCTAGCACATCCCAACAATGTCCCTTCAAAAAATTATAGATAGTAGAAAGATTACCAGAATTAACTTTCTCAGTGTAAACACATTCTTTTTGTTCCTCACAAATTTCAGTGTTGAGCTTTTGTGAGACTACCTCTATTGAAATATACCTCATTCTAGTGGCATGATCAAGAAAATAATTAGTCCTGCAATGAAAATATTATGTCCTTATGGCATGAAACCCTTTCAATATCCCTAACCTATTTCAAATTTCAAGCCTTATTAGCAGGGGTATTGTTGCAAGTGTTAGGCCTTTAAAGATCATATAGGATTCAAAACTCATTATTTTAGTAGCTTTATATAGCCAACAGGGCCTTGGATGACTTTTGAGTTCAATAGAGTATGAGGTCTTCCCTACCAGGGTTCCATTTTCGCTTGGGTTTTCCCAACCCATATGTCATATCGAAAAAATGATAAGCTTGGGTGTCGTATTGAGGGCTCTAGTAGAACTAATGCCCTAAAACCTCATTAATAAAAAAGGCCAATATATGAGAAATATTGTTCCTATCTTTTTTTCTCTTGGTATAGTGATGTGGGTCCAATTATTTATGGTTGGCTTGTTGTTCATATCTTGGTTTTATATATAGATTTCTTCTCACCTGGCATGGGACCAATTCGATAGACAATCAATTCTAAAATTCATCCATCAAAATATAGAAGTATGTGTGGAGGAATTGTTGTAACACTTTGTTGGATATTTAATATGATTGTTTCATAGAGATTCCTATCTTTTATTGATGTGTTGGTCACATCCAAAACATTTATAGTATTCACTACTATTGGGGCTACATTCCTTTTTTTGCTTTATTTTGTTTAACAAACCCCTTCTTGATTATCATCATACATTCTGAAGTAGAAAATTAAATGTTGAAATATCTCGTGAGACAGGGTATTCAAACCAATTTCTAAAAAACTGCGGATGACATTTTTGAGGTATTATAGGAGAATGTGCAACTTAAATGGCATATAACCAATCATATTGTCAAGTTTTTCACGGTTTCATATTGACATGTTTTGCATACTGGAGGTGTCATAATTTGCACTATTTCTTGATAAGATACCGATATTTTTTTTAAAATTCCATTGGATATATTTGATAATGAATGATTCTAATTACATCATTCATCAACATCCCCTTTTAAAATATTTTTCATTGCTACCACTCCCAAAATATAGGAATTCTAATTTAGCACTACATTTATGTATGCAAAGGATATATATTTTATGCTTTCCTTGATTTGGGATATACATCATTCTGCTTTATTGAAGTTATGTCATTTGTATATTAGGTTAGGCACAAACCAATTGGGTTTTTTTTGGTTACTGTCCTAGCACTTGTTGTGCTCCAAGTGCTTTAGGTATTATTATTTCCATACTGTTGTTTTTGAGGATGATGGTATTCCACTGGAGATACAAATATAGACTAAAAAAATACATCAACAAGATGAGTTTGGAGTTGTTACACACTGGAGGTACAAGGAGGGTGAAGAAACCCATTATTCTTTCATTGTTCATATGGTCAAGTGGGCATGATGGGTGCTAATGTAGAAGACTAAGATTAGGGACACCAAACTACAGTTATCTCCTTAGGATGCATGCATGAGACCACCTAGCCCTTTCCCTTCCCATAAAGATGATTTCCCACATATGTATATTCTATAGCCCAACATGTGGCACAAGTGATAGTGTCCTTATATTATGTTGGAAGACGATAAAGGGAGCATTGTATTCTTAAAAACATCATACTATGATGTAGTTACTTTGCAATCTACATGTTTTGAAATTCATCTGCTAATCTTTTACACAATTTATTATGTATGTTGTTTGAAATCTCTACCATCATATCAATTTCATGAATAAAGGATTAATTATTGGTGTTAAATAGATGATTGTGTAAGAACTACCTCCAAATTCGACTCTAAAGGCTTTTCTAGGGAAAATAACTTATGGCAGTTCACTTTCTACATCTTCTATTTTTCCAATACGAGAGGAGTTGAGGCCAAGAGTGAATCACAAAATTGTTAGTGATCCTTGTTAGATGATGAAAATGGCTGATTTAGTTGAATTGACTCTGTCAGTACCACATACATTTTTGATTGAATACAAGAATGAAATAAGTTGAATGTTTTGGTAAGGAAGATGATTTCCAAGATCAAATAAGCCATATGCTAGGAAAGAATTCACAAGTTGTAGTTATGACATTACGTATGTAGAAACTCACCAATTGTTTTTGGAGTGAATTAGAAAGAATGGTGACCAAAGGTTTACCTTGATGAATCCTTTCAACAACAAGGTTCAGTGTCATTACACCAATACGCTTGGTATGAGCTCAACATGTCACTTGTGGAAATTGAAACTGGGTGGGAGGGATAAAAATCATTGCTCACAACCACCAAAGATAAACCCAATTGAAAACTTTCTTTGTGGAGCTTATAATTACTATCATGATGACCATAATGCTTTTGTAGTAATTTCATTCTACTTTTTAAATAATTGAAAGAACATTATTTTAAGAAGGCTATGAAATATGTATGGATAACCACGAAAGGAAGGTTTTGGATTGTATGGGCTATTTGATTCTTATCTTTATATTTCACTTCTTTAGAGAAAATTATATATTCAAATATGAACTCAAATAAAATCAAACTAAAATAGAGAAGCCTAATTATGAAGATGTGTCTCTCTCCACTACCTTGCAATAATGTTATTATTTTTTAGTTATACTTGAATTTCACTCATAAGATCCTGGATTGATATATTTATTTTAAAACCAAACTAACATCACTGTAAACATAAAATATCCCATTAAGTATGACCTAAAGATTTTTCAAGGAATCTCAGCTTTAGCCCATGCACACGACAGAGTAATTTCTGAGGTGTGAAGTTTTATTAGAGTTACTATTTTTTTTTTTTTTGGTTAGAAAAAGGGTTTTCTCTTGGTTTTATATGACTTTCAATTTATCATTTGTAGCATGTTGAGAAATGGAGAATAATAATGTGTGACAATTATCTTGTAGAAAATGATGTTGAATGAAAGGATATAGAATGTAACCAAGATACAGTTTTCTTTGGTAAAGGCAGAAGAACATCTTAAAAATATGCGTACATGTACTCCATATAAAGGTTTGAACATAGGTAATATATGGTTTTTTATTTTGTGGATATATTATTTTTCCTACCAAACATATTACAACACGAAAAATATTGGTACTGTAAGAATTGTTTGATGACCTCAATAAGGTCATTTTTTTTGATGTCCTACTTGATTGAGACCTTCTCATTACAGGAAGGCTTTAAATATGAATTAATATGTTCCTGAAACAAATCAAACTCTAATTTCATTGATATAAAAGGAAAGAAAAAGGGTGTTAATGCCTTCGTTTGATTGTTACTTGACTCTGCTATGGGCAGGTTATAGGAAATTGGATTAGAAAAAGGATGGGGAGACAATGTTGAGCATGTATTGGATATGATTCATTTGTTATTGGAAATACTTTAGGAACATAAGCCATCGACTTTGGAAATGTTTCTAGTAGGGACTCTTATGGTTTTTAATGTTGTCATTCTTTCACCTCATGGTTATTTTGGGAACGCAAATGTTTTAGTAATGCAAGACAAGGCACTAGTGGATCAGTAAACAAATTCATTATAATTACAATGTTCATTCCATGATACCTTTTCTTTATTATTTTATTATATTTTGAATGTTTCCTTTGATTTTGTTTTCTCTTAAATATTAAATTCGAAATACTTGGTTCGTGAAAATTTCTTGGTACAACAGGAAATAGATATCAGTTGCACTCAGTTCGACAGAGGTAGAGTACATGACTGCGAGTCAGGCACCATGTGAATCCATTTGGATGAGGAATATTTTGGTTGGCTTGTTTCATCAGCAGATGGACCAAACAGTGATTTACTGTGATAATCAGAGTTGTATCAAACTCTCTAAAAATCCAGTTTTTCATGATAGGTCCAAGAACATTGATATCTGATATCATCATCTCAGAGATTATGTATTGAGGTGGATCATGTTGTTAGAATACATGCCCACAGAGGAGCAAGATGCTGACATTTTCACAAAGGCATTGTCAAGATGTAAATTTGAGTTTCACAGAGATAGGATTGAGGTAGTAGATAATACCTTTCTTGTTGAGAAATGACAATAGGAAATTATAGTTTAATTTGTCCTTGAATTAAACTAAGAATTAAAATCGAATTATATTCTCATTGAAACTTGTAAATAGTTAATTAAGTTTAATTAACTTAATTATATTAGGGATTTTGAGTTGGAATGCTTTCTATAGTCATGTTTATGTTCTCCCTAAGTTTTAGGGGTCTAGGATGACTTTATTTGAGTTGTAATTAGGTTAACTCAATTTACTGAGTTATGGTTAGTTAAATTCTTTCTAGCTATTTGTGGAACTAATAGAGGACTAACAATAAGTTGGTGCAATGGTGCATCCACAAATATTACTCCAATGAACTGAAGATTCGCTCATGAGAAACTCATGCATGTCAGTTTAGATAAAGACCCAGTTGAGACTAGAGTGCAGGGGCATTGTACTATCAGTGGTATGATTTACTAAGTTGTGAATATCTTGCATGAAATTAGAGAAGGACCTATGTTTGGATTATGCAATTTTGGAAGCATGAATTCCCTTTAAATATGGGTTATTCATCCTAGGAATTGGGCAATGAAATAGGGGCTTGGTAGGCAGTGGAAATTGGATAAGTGCTGGGTAATAGCGGGCTTATGAGGTAGAGAGTTGAGCATACTTGTGCATAATTATTCTTGTGTGAACAAGAATTGTATCTTCACTCATACTTATGATTTAATGCAATACAGATAGGATTGGTTTTGAGTACTGGATTTCCCCAGAAGAACTTATTTTGTTATGTGCCATTGATTTGTCTTCTTCTTTTTCATATTGTTTTAATCGGTCTATTGGCTTTTTCTGGATGAAATGAGAAGTAGATTCTTCTCCTGCAATTTAGTAAATTACATGATATTGTGAATCTAAAGGAAATTATACATGGTATTGGAGTTGAATTCAATATACGATAGGATATTTCAGAGTTTTGAGTTTTGGGTTACCTTCGAATTTGCAATACATAATTCAATATCAACAAATGTCGTTCTACAGTTTGCGGCTTGGGTATGCCTTGGAAGGTAGCTCAAATTTTATAGCTTGGAGGGATACAATGGAGGTTGTGCTGGAGGATAATGGATTGAAGATATTCATTGATAAAGACATTCCTAAGCCAGTAACATTGGATGCACAAGATTTGGTCGAATGAAAGAAGTGTGTGGTAAAGGAGAGGCAGATAAAACTTGAGGGAGTTCAAGACCACATTGTCTCGAGTCTCCATGACAAGGAAACTTTGTATGCTATGTGGAAAGAATTGATAGAATTGTATTAGAACAACAGTAAACAAAGGAAATTGGCACTGAAGGACAAACATCGAAAAATCAAGATGGAGAAAGGCGAGACTATTCCAAAATACTTAGCCAAGTTCACTCAACGTCGTGATGAACTTGGAAGTGTTGGAATCATAGCTTCTGAGGATGATATGGTGAGTTTTTCTCTTTTGGTACTCCCAAATAGTTGGCATAGTTATGAAGACTCTATCAATGGTTAGGAAACGATGCCAGATTGGGAATGATTATGATCGGATTTGATGTAGGAGGAGATCAGGAGGAACACCAAGGATGGATCTTCATCAAAGACTGATGATGCAAAGAACTATGCCTTACCGATTAAGGAAAATAAGGGGAAAGGGAAATATTCCCATTCCAAATAGGATTCTTTCCATGGAGGTAAGAAGAAAGACATGATGAAAGTGAAATGCTTTCATTGTCATGAGTTGGGCCATTTTGCTACAAATTGTCCACTCTAGAAGTCCAAGAAGAAGTCCTCATGAGGAGTAGTAGGTGAGGCTTTGGCCTCTCAATTAAAATTGGAATTTTCCCTCATTGCATGCATGGCTTCATCAATGATGGGAAGTGTATGGTACTTAGAAAGTGTAGCTTCATTCCACATGACTAGTGATAAGGATTTATTCAGTGACTTGGAGGATAAAAATCTCCAAATGCATGTTGAGATGGGTGATGACACAATGTATATGGCTACAAGGTTTGGCACGGTTGTTTTTCATAGTGAGCATGGGGCTCCACTCACCTTGAAGAATGTTATGTATGTTCCCGAGCTAAAGAAGAACTTGGTGTTTGTTTCCATTCTTGAAGATAAAGGCTATGATGTGATCTTCTTGAAAGGAAAGGCATTCCTTCGACACATAGCCACGGGTCAAGTAAAGAAGATAGGGATTCATGTGAAGAATCTCTTAAGATGGAGGTAGAGGATTGTGCTTCTTTGAGTATGAAAGCATAGATGGTGCAAAGCCAAGACATGGATGAGTTGTGGAAGAGGAAATTGGGCCACTTGCATCATGGGGCTTTGAAGATAATGTAGTAGATCTCCACTGGTTTGCCCAATGGTACACTAGAGAAAGTTGATACATGCAAGGGGTGTACTTTGGGTAAATACAACAAGGCTTCCTTTCACAACATAGATAGTCAAACAGAGGCTATTCTAGAGTGATTCCACTTAGATGTGTGTGGACCATTCTCGACATAATCCATGGCCAAACACAAGTATGATGTTATATTTTTTGATGACTTTTCTTGTAAATGCTGGATAATTTTCGTGCAGAAAAATGATGAAACCTTCACAAAGTTTTGTGAGTTTAAAGCATTGGTGGAGAAATATTCAGGCAAGAAGGTTAAATATCTATAGAGTGATAATAATAGTGAGTATGTCTGAAATGAGTTTAAAAACTTTTGCGCAACGAAAGGAATTAAACAGTAGTTGATGACACCCCATAACCCTCAGCAAAATGGGGTGGCCGAGAGGAAGAATATAAGAATAGTAGGGGAATCAAGGGTGATGTTACATGATCAGGGCATACCATAACACTTATGGGTTGAGACATGCAAGACAACAATTTATTTGTAGAACATAGGCCACATCGGATTCTTACGATGAAGACACTAGAGGAGGCTTATTTCGAAAAGAAGCTAGATGTTGGTCACTTCAGGATTTTTGGGTCATCAATATATTTCCATGTGACCAAAGATGCACGAAAGAAGATTGAGCTGACAACATAGTTGGGGATATTTTTTAGGTACACTAGTACATCTCACAACTATTCGGTGTACTTGTTGACTAGCAGGATGACGGTGGTTTGTAGGGATGTGAGATTAATGAGGGGAAGTCCATATCAGTTTCCCTTGAGAGGGAGCTTTAGGTATATGTGTTTGAGGAGGTTTTAGGTCCTAAGGTTGAGGAGCCTCAGATTCACGTGGAGAAGGCACATGCTGAGCATCCAAGAGTGGAGACATCCACTTGAGCATAGTCTTCTAAAGATGGGAGAAACCGTACTAGAGAGGCAGATAGAGTGTTGTTAAATTCTAGAGAGAATTTGGGAGCACCGACATCATAGTGCAGACAGAGGAGGTCAACTGAGAATTACACTAGATACATGGCTCTTATGAGAAGATGTGTTGTGACAAAGTCATGTTCCTTTGAGGGAGCAGTGCAACAACTGACATGGTTTGATGCCAATGTGGAGGAGTATGACTCCATAGTTCGTAACAATGTTTGGGATGTGGTACTGAGATTGGAGGATAAGTGTGTGGTGAGCTCCCATTGTCTTTACAAGGTCAAGCATGCTGCAAATGGTAGTATGGAGAAGCATAAGGCTAGATTTGTGGCTCATGGCTTTTCATAGGTAGAGGGGATTAACTAAGATGAGACCTCTACTCCTGTTGCAAGGTACTCTTGATCAGATCTATATTGGAAATATCAGCCAAATCAGGTGGAAGATACATTATATGGATGTAAAGATAGCCTTCCTTAATGTCACGATTGTGGAAGAGGTGTACATAGAGCAACTTGAAGGTTTTGAAACCTTGGACCATGAGTCACACATGTGCTGAATCGAGAGAGCATTGTATGGGCTGAAGCCAACACCTCATGCTTGGTCCACCAAGATAGACAACTAATTCATCGGGTTGGGCTTCATGAAGAGTGAATCGTATGTGAACCTGTATCACATAGTGGTGGAAGGTAATTTTTTTTTCATTTTACTTTATGTTGATGATCTCATATTGACAGGTGATGATTAGTTGATCAAATATTGCAAGGAGGACCTTGAAACAGAGTTTGAGATGAAGGACTTGGTGCTCATGCCATACTTTCTGGGGATGGAAGTATAGCAGGGTGATGGTGCTATGTTTGTGTGTCAAGGAAAGTATGCCAACAAGATATTCAAGAGATTCCACATGGAGAGATCCAAGCCTATGGAGACTCCTCTAACGGGTAAGTGGAGGAAGGAGGATGCTACTTCACAAGAGGTAGTGGTCTTTACAGAAAAATTATGTGCTCACTCATGTACTTGGTGAACACATGACTAGATTTATGCTATGAAGCTAACTAGCTTAGTCAAGAGATGGTTAGCCCTACCAAGCTGTATTGGAAGGCGACAAAGCATGTATTGAGATACTTTAGGGGCATTGATCACTGTGGATTGTGGTATGGACGGACAAAGGGATTGATGCTTCAAGGCTTCATTGATGCAGATTGGGTAGGGAGTACATCTAATAGGAAGAGAACATCAGGAGCAATCATGAGTATCAGGCCAACGACAATTTCTTCATACAACAAGAAACAAAGATTGATTGCACTCAGTTTGGCAGAGGAAAACTACATGGCTACGAGTTAGGAAACATGTGAGGCCATCTAGATGAGGAAGAGTTTAGTTTTTTTGTTTGGTCAGTAGATGGATCTAACAGTGATTTACTTCGGTAATTAGATTTGTATCAACCTCTCTGAAAATCCATTTTTTCATAATAGGTCCAAGAACATTGATATCAATATGATGATATTAGAATTGTGTACTAAGGCAAATCATGCTGTTAGAGTACATTCCCATGGAGGAGCAAGATGCTGACATTTTCACAAAGGAATTATCAAGATGTAAATTTGAGTTTCACAGAGACACAGTCGAGATAGTAGATAATCCCTTTCTTGTTGAGAGGGGGTGTTGAGAAATGGAAACAAGAAATTCCAGTTTTATTTGTCCTTGAATTAAATTGAGAATTCATATCGAATTCTCTTCTCATATTAACTTGTAAATAGTTAATTAAGTTTAATTAACTTCATTATATTAAGAATTTCAAGTTGGAAATCTTTTAGTAGTCATTTATATCTTTTGCCTAAGTTTTAGTGGTCTAGGATGAGTTTATTTGAGTTTTAGTTAGATTAACTCTATTAAATGAGTTATGGTCAGTTAAATTAGTTGTAATTATTTGCGGAACTAATAGAGGAATAGAAATTAGTTGGTGCATTGGCTCATCCATAAGTGCTACTCTAGTTAACTAAATATTCCCTCATGAGAAACGCATGCATGTTAGTTTAGAGAAATACCCAGTTGAAACTTGAGTGCAGGGACAATGTATTATCGGTTGTATGATTTACTCAAGTGTAAATATAATGCATAAAATTGGAGAAGGACCTATGTTTGGATTGCACAATTTTGGAAGCATGAATTCCTTTTAAATACATGCTTTTCATCCTAGTAATTGTGCAATGAAATAGGGGTTTGGCAGGTAGTGAAATTGGCTAAGTCTTGGCTAATAGTTGGCTTGCGAGGTAGAGAGTTTAGCATACATGTGTGGAATTGTTCTTGTGTGAACAAGCTTTGTATCTTCACTCATATTTCTGATTTAATGTAATACAGATAGGAGGGATTTTTAGAAGTGGGTTTCTACAACAAAACTTATTGTGTTATGTGCCATTGATTTGTCTTCTTCTTGTTCATATTGTTTTCATCTATCTATTGGCTTCCACCAATTGAAAGTAGAAGTAGATTATTATCTTGTGCTTTAGTAAATTGCATGAGCTTGTGAATCTACAGGAAATTCTACAATGATGTGTGTCCTTAAGAATTTTTATACTGATATTTGGGTTTGACAAATGTTGTGTTGTTGTTAAGGGAATAAGTCCCCTAGGTCTTTGGGTTAGAACCATAGCAGAGAAGAAGTAATTTACAACAAGAAACAAGCATTCAACACAGGCAACATGCTTGAACAAAATAACTATGCGAGGATGAACATACTCGGATGTCCTTCGTTTGGGTAGTTCCAGCCAGTGTTCAAAACCTCTGCAACTCTTCATGATCTTCGAACCTACAAATCAGCCAATTCAAATACACATAGCAACATATAGATAAATCATTTAGTGAAATCAACTTTATATCGTATAAGTAGATGGTTAGTTATGCATTGAAATAGTCATCCATATACGAACCATAACAAAGTTGATATCAGGAACAAGACAACGTTTCTTTTTAATGTAGAAAACTATAAAAAACATGGAAAGAGTTCACCTGAGTCTTCCTCTTTCGGCTCCAGGTGGAACCATCCTCCAGGTCCATCCAATTCCAGTCTTCAACAACCTCCTTCCATAATCAATACCATGATATCTCCAAGCATATGAGAGAACATCAAAACTCAAGGAAACAAAGGTTTCTTCAACTTGGGGAAGTGCTTGAAACATAGGGATTCTTCAGAATTGATCAGGGGATAATCTCAGTATAGTAATTCTATCATTTCTCTCCTCCTTAAGGCCTTCCCATTGAAGTATTTTTATACTTCTCCCAAATTAGTTTTCTAGTTGGGAAACAGTTGGGCCACCGACACTCATAGGTAATCAACAAGTAAAACCCGTTATCTCCGCCCATAGTTATGGAAATTTATTTTTTTTAAGTGTTTTAACACATATACATGGGTTGGGTATAGACTGACCCATGTGTACAGACTTTTAACATAGGGAAAAGTAGCGTGCAGGGAGTAAAACACTGTTTTTAAACTATATAGACCAAGTCTTGAAGGGGGGGTTTCCCTAGGCCATAAACCAAGCATCAAAAATACCAAGGGTGATATTTGGAGCCATAACAGATGCCCCCTAATATATGAGGTCAGAAGGGGTACATGATGGCCAAAATGTATTAAGTATATGGAAAGGAAACCTATCAAAAATTGAGAAGGACTTCACTAGATTTGAGCTTGCCAAGCTAGCAAAAGAATATCAGAAAGAAACAACTGTCTGAGGTGGGCATACCCATGCTCAGAGAAAGCAAAGCATGTCTGCATATCAAGTACAAGAGGTTCCAATATGTATACAAGTATAAGGAACTAAAAGTACATAACGGATCATTTGATCATGATAGAACAAGTACATGTCTGAATATCACATATAAGAAGACGATCAATGAAGCTAAAAGATGAAGCTGATCACTGATGTCAAAAAATTGATCCCAACAGTACCAAATGAACATGATGGAATAAGATGATACTACATCGCAACTCAGATGCCAGCATACAGGATGTCATTGTGAAGGACTGTAACATATAATGTGGAATGGTGTCAACTGATAGCAATAGGAGCAACTGACAAGTGAACCAAAGAATGATGATGCAACCCGAGGTCTTCACTGACCGCCATGGTACATTTCTACACATTGAAAATAAATGATCTGAAGTCAACCATGTGAGAAATCATTTGATTATTGGTGATTGATGTATACTGTTAACAAATGTGAGACTACTCACCGATAATGATAATGAGAGTCAAGGTACCCAGTACAATCTAACAAGTGTGAATAGATGAGCTGAAGTCGAACACCTGGAAGAATCTATCAATTAGGAGACAATGATGGTTTCCCACTATTGATAGTGAAGGATTTGACACTGATGACTGCAAATCCCAAGGTACTGCCAAATGGACTCTACACCTTTTCCCTAGAGTAATGAGTTGTAGTCTATAGGGAAATATCCACTAGAAGGAAGGCATTAAGGCATCCTTCATCAATCTAGCGCAAGTGTAACCTGTAGGCCAATATTGTGGAAGGAATCAAATGAAAAAAGATGTAGTAACCTGACGAAAGCACATTTCCAGCATACACAAGATGTAGCTAGCGCACGATAGAAACCCTCTAAACCAACCAATAATGAAAGTTGATATAGAGGTGAGGAATCCACCAATAGGGTCAAATGGAAACCAAGGCACTGCATGAACCCCGGTGTGTGATAATGAAAGTTGATGTCAAACGCAAGGGAAACCACTCATTCAAATACCCATGATATTGATCAATGTTGAGCACAAGGTTACCTATCAATAATGATATAGGTCTAGGGTGTGGCTCTAGTCCTGTCCTCATAGAAATATGTCATCATCGATAAGGACAAGACCTGCCAGCAAGAAGTCAATGGATACCTTTTCAAACCAACATGAGTAAAGCACCAATATAATTGATGTGATGATAGACAAGACATTGACAACTAAGGATGGCCGACTGAAAAATAGGTCAAGAGATGCCATAGGGAGGCTGACTAAGGCTTACTTCCCTTGAACAAAAGCACGACTCAATGATGAGCATGTGGCAGCATATGATAACTTTGTATAAGTTCGTCATGCAGGAGGCACGAACAAACTCTCCATATGATTCAAAGAGATAACCAATCAGAGGAGAAATGATTCAATAACAAGGTTACTGCATACCTAAGTCAAACTAAGTCCCGCCCAAATGGAGAAGAGACTTTCTTTTGAGTGCTTTGTTTAAGGGCGACATGACTGACTCTAGCTGCCAATAATATATGGAAATTTTGTCTCGTTCCCACTCTTTTTTGGAATATGTAATTTTTTTATATTTTTCTTTAAGCTAGAAAAAGAATAAAAGAATGCTATAGTACAGCGGAAAGAACGAGTGTCAGTGAAACAGATGATCTAGTTCCTGGGATGGGAATATTCATATGCTTAATGCATGGAGTCGAAGCTAGTCAAGGACACTCAAAGGGATGTTCCTTCCAGGGGCCTCAGAGTGTGTCAAGTTACAAAAGATAAGGGATTAAAATTTTGATTTTTTCAGAAGATATGGTCAAAAAGTGACTTAAACACAAGTCCAAGTGAAGTTGGCTCAAGGCCAAAAAGTGTAAATGGTCAAAATGAAATGTATTAGTACAACTCAACACAAAAGAGCCTCTAGGGTACAAGGCCAGAAAGAAATGATAATGCAAAGGGGAATGAGTCTTCAATGAACAAGTCATGGAGGGACTAGAGAGGACTCCTGAGCCTACTCAATGAAACAACATGGGCAACCAATGTCAGTGAGGTGCTAACAACGATGCCCATGTAAAGGATGGCTCTACCATCGTGTCATGATTTAAAAATCGGTGAGTGAACATGGCTTACTAACCATAACATGATGGGATCGACCCAATGGCAAGTGTATCGAATAATGGAGGCTAGTATGCAAAATGCAATGGAAAAATGGTTTCCCTAACCTATATGCGAGTGACTAAACGATACCTACCATGACAGGTCAGCAGTCATGGAATCGATGTGAAATTTCTAAAAAAGCGTCCAAAATGTCCCAAAAAACAACCTATCCCTAACAATCCAAGCTCACAAGTTAAAAGATTCATGAGATGAAAAAATCAAGTTTTGAAAAAATTTGACATTTTCAAAGCTTATAAAATGACTTTTTGACTCACCATTTGTAGCATTTGTGTTGAGAGAAAAAGCTAACATGAAGAGCCAGTTATCCTCCATTCAGAAAGGACAGATGAAGAATTTTGGATACAGGACCATTTTGTGTTCCTTCTTCTTCAAGAAGGTTCTAGGGCTACATCCCAAAGTATCAGTTTCTATCATTAGCCCCCGAGATCCTCGGATGGGAAGGTGGGTCGACATGATGAAACACCTTGGAGGCAGAGACTTGCCAAGGATTGCTTTCGATGATGAGTTCTTCTCCTAGTGGGAACAACAAATCATCGCTATGGATGACTATCGCTATGCTGGCATGGATTTTAGAGGAGATCCAGACTTGGAGCTACCACCAAACACTGCATGGGGAGAGATAGGTAACCATTTTTTAAGTTTTATCAATTTTTAAGATTTTTTTTTTTATGTTTTATAAATGCGAAAATGAACTTAAATATATTTTTGATGGGATTAAAATGCTGACATAAGGATCATGTTCTAGATGTGGGTACGATACAACCAGGCGAATTTTTGCAGCATAGGAGTTGTGAACGAGGTGCTGAAGAGGCGGTTGTAGAGACAGAGAGGGTCGTATATGCAGTCTAATGAACTTGGTAAGATTTACTCACTGAGTACTAATGGAGGCCATAGAAGACCTACCTGAGGACATGCAGCACCGCGTGGTAGGAGTACCACACGACTGGGTTCACCTTTTTTGGTGAGTGGCCAAAGCAGTAGTCACCTACTTAGCCACTTATCCTGAGCTAGGTCATTAGATATACTGGACATGATTATGGGCATTTAGTCCTGATTTTGTATATTATTTTTGAAACACTTTATGTACACATGGGCGGTTTTATGATATATATATACAGTTCCAGATTTTTGATGTTTGTTTTTATCTTGATGAATGAATGATATGCCAATCTAATGCTTGATTAGCGATAGAATCCGCTAATGAATTGTCAGATTGTGGAATGTGAAAATAAGTAATAAAAACAAATGATCTTTGCAACACCCTCACTCTAAAAAATTGGCGATATCAATAAGGATCTTGAACTCGATAAATGTTATTCAATTGTGACACTACCAGCTGTGAGTCAAGATACACTACCAATGAATCAATTCCATAAGAAATAGCTTCGGATAGTAAATTAATGATGACAGTATATTCGGCAATATTATTTGACACAGAACCAATACACACTCCCTTTGACACCAACAATTGACTATATGGATAATAAATCACCCAAGCTATGGAAGCAAGATTCTAAGTGTGCCGACTAGCACCATCAGCGAATCCGAGATAGACAAACTCATCCATCAACACCTGCTAAAGAAGATAAAAAAAGTGTCAATATCACAAAAACTCCCGATAGAATATGTACAAAAATACAAAATATACAAAGAAGCCATTGCTCAGCTGTAACCTGAGAAAAGTACTTCTTGAGGTAGAGCCCATTTTGGGGCTTCGTCAACTTACTCCCTTCAAAACCGACTAATTCATAAGCCCCTTTTTCTAAAACCGATTTCACTATAAGGGGACCATACCACATAGACTTGAATTTGCCTGCCCCCAAGGCATCTTTATCTTGGTCATAGACCAAGACAAGATCGCCTTTAGAAAAGACTCAAGGACGCACAACTTTATCATACTAAGTTTTAGTCCTTTTTTTACGAGCGTCATTGATTATGGCAACATCTTGACGGTGCTCATCAAGATGTTTCAAAATGAAGGAAGCGCTCTTCGAGACTAGAGGTCTCTAGAAGGAGCTCAACGGCCAGTTTAAGTGATGGAATTTCACACTCAACATGAAAAATAGATTCCATCCTATAAACTAACTAAAAAGGTGTAAAATCGGTGGTGGTCTTTACTGAGGTTTGGTAAACCTAGAGAGCTGGATACAACATGAGATGCTAATTGGAGCAATTTTTTTCAATTGTCCTTTTCAGGATCGTCTTGAGGGACTTATTCACAGCTTCGACTTGCCCATTTTCCTGAGGATAATATGTAAACGAATGCTCCTACCAGAAGCCCAATTTAAGAGCCAATTCAAACATCAGTTGGTTCGGGAAATGACTGTTATGATCAACAAAAATATTTCTCGGCATAGCGAAACAAGAAATAATCTGATTGAATAGGAACAATGTCGTGGTTTCACTATCCTTTTTATAAGTGGGCATGGCCTTAGCCTACTTCATAAAGTAGTCTACAACCACTATAATGTACCTGTGATTCGCTACTGAAGGCGGATTACAAGTAGTAAAGTAAATACCCCACTTTGTAAAGGGATAGATAGTGATAACAGGAAAACGAGGAGCTAGATTCACATGCATCTTTCGAGTATAAACTTCACAAGGGTGGCAACGTCTGACCACTTCAATACAATCTTTGAAAAGTGGAGGCCAAAAGTAGGTGGCACGCAAGAATTTCTGGGTTGTAGCAAGCCCTGAAATATGACCACCACAAGCTCCATTGTGGCAATATTAAGCACAGACTCTGTTTCCTCTGAGGTTAAACAATGCCTAAGGATTGAATCAACCCCTTGGCGATATAATATATCACCAATGATGACATAGTTCTTAGCCAGGTGACATAATCTTTGACGTTTGTCCTTGGAGGAAGCGGGAGGGAACTTTGAAGTCTAGAGATATATTATGATATATCCATACCAGGGATCTTGTGAAGAGATGAGGAATAGATGTTCGTCGGGGAAACTTTCCTCATAAATACTATTTTCTCGGAAACTTTCCTCATAAATATTATTTTCTCCACAAGGTAGCTCAGAAATTAATTCCGCGAAAACCAATGATTTCTTAGATTTGGTTGACAAGAAATCGAGATCGAATTCTTGTAAAATAAAAATCCATCTATTATATTTGCCCCCAATCACTCACCTACTGAGGAAAAACTGGAAAGTATTGACGGCCACTAAGGAAATTTTTTTGCATAGCAGAATATAATGGCAAAGCCATTGGACATCATGGACAGCTGCCAAGGCTAATTTCTCAACCAGAGAATAGCGTAGTTTAGGGCCTACCAGGCCTCGACTCAAGTAGTAAATCACATTCTCCATGAGAGCATCATCTTCCCAAACCAGAACCATACCTATGGTTGATTCTGTGGATGCAAGATATAAAAGGAAATCTCTGCCATAATCCGGTGGACTCAAAAGAGGGGCAAAGATTAATGCCTGCTTCAAGGCATCAAAAGATCATTGTGCAAAGTCATCCGATAAAAATGGAACTCCTCTCCTGAGTAAACGCATAAATCATTTAGTTATCTCAGCATAATTCGCTATAAACCATCTCAAGAAATTTGCCTTCCCCTGAAGACTTTGAAGTTGTCAGATGGAAGATAGGGGAGGCAACTAAACTATTGCCTCTACCTTGAAGGGATCAACTTGAATCCCTTCAATTGAAACAATGGACCAGATGTAACAGCGAAAATACACTTATTTGGATTCAACCAGATCTTGTAAAATCGAAATCTATCAAAGATCAATCGAAGGTGACTAGGATGATCGATTCTCTTTCGAGAATGAGAAGCTAAATCATCTAAGTATGCTTCGTGGAAAGCATATGACATGGCTTGCTGAAACTTGGCTCCAACATTTTTAAGACCAAAAGGAATCTTTTTGTACACAAAGGTACCCAAGGGACATATGAAAGTTGTCTTATCCTAGTCTTCTGGACGAATAGATATCTGATTATAACTGGAGAATCTGTCCATGAAAGAAAAAATCTCATTACCCACACATTCATCAACTATCTCATCAATAAACGATGTGGGGTAATTATCTTTCAGACAAGCTTTGTTTGAATCCCTAAAGTCAATCCACACTCAGATCGTTCCTTGCTTTTTATCAACCAGGACTAGATTAGAAACCTAGTCCGTTAGATGAACGGGGTATATGAAACCTGCCTTGAGAAACTTTTCTACTTTAGCTTTAATATTTTTTTCTTCCCTAGGATTGACTGGCTGAAGCTTCTAACGAATTGGCTTAGCATTTTCATACGTCTTGATCTCATGCTGAACGATGGATGGATCAATACCAAACATTTCTTCATAAGACCAAGAAAATACATCCCAAAACCCTTTAAAGAGGTCGGTGTAAATTTGAATCTCTTCAGGGGAACACTCAGCTCCGATGAAGACATTTTCTATCACATTAGGCTTCCTAGAGATGTTTATCGGTACAGCTTTTGAAATGACTGACATATTACCTTCAACATGGATGTGTGTTGAAGCCAAAGGGTTTGAAACCATACAAGCATCACTAGTAATCAGATTGGAGAACCTGGGTTTGACTTCGTGCAATGGGGGAAGAAAATATGAATGATGGTGTAAATCTTCCTAAGGTTGATCTACACCCATTATTGCTTCCTCAGATGGTAAAACTGTATCTAAGCAATCCATAGCAGAAGTAGAGTCAAGGGTCCAAGCTTGGGCCACATCACCATCTAACTCTTCCTCTGAAAAAGGAGTAGGATGGTCATCTACAGAGTTAACGATAGACTACTATCTAAGCTCTGCTACAAACATAGGAAATGCCATTCCACTGACTTGACCTTCATCTAATTTGGTTGTAGGCAAAGGCAAGGTCCAAGGGTATGAAAAATAATGAGTCTGCAAGAACTCTTCGCATGAAGACTCTTTGGAGGATGAAATGGCATTGATTCTAGCTATAGGAGTGGGAAGATCAAATGTACCCTTCAATGAAGAATACATCCCAACTCATAGATTCTTGATAGGTTGACGGGGGTTATCCACCAGCGGAACAATAGAATATGAAGTTGCTCGAGGATCAACTGGAGAATAATACAATTGATCAACCTTACCAATTTTATCCTCATGAGGAAAAAAAAGGACTTGAAACAGAGTCAAAATGACCACATCCATTTCATAAATCCAATTCCGTCCTAAGAGGATATTGTAATCTAGGTTGGCATCAATGATTTCTACTTCGATATTAATGACATTTCCTCTAACACATAGAGGAAAGGTTAGGATAATCTTGTGTGGCCTATGAGAATGCCCGTTAAATGTTGTCAAGAGAGTAGGTGAAGGAACAACCAAAGGTGATCCTATGGCCTTCCTACATGACATAGACATTACGCATGTGGAAGTTCCCTCACCTATAACTGTTTGAAATATATTAGTTTTTTGGTAAGTAGAATTTATTTGGAAAGCTATATGATGAGGAAGTCGCTTTTTGACATTGAGCATGTCAAAAGTGAGCACTAAAGAATTGTTTGGATCAACTGCCCCGATCGTTGAAAGCAAAGCACTTTGTTGAGTTGGACATGACTGGAGTACCTCTAAAGTAGACATAGCGCATGGAATTTGAGCCAGATCTTCTACAATGGAGTAGTTCTGGGGTGCCCTAGCATTAGGGTTGATCGTCATGCATTTGGCAGAACCTTTCGGTATCTAAGGTATAGATTCGATAGAGAGTCGCTCAATATGAAGTGGATCCGTAGTTCTGGGAATAGATTTATCCTTGTATGTTTCAGCTTCACCATAATCGCATGACCATGTAGCCACATTGATGTGAGAACCCATCATGAAAACATTTGAGGAATTTCCCCCTCCTGGTTGCCCCCTATAGAGGTACCAGGGTTTGAATTTTCACTAGCAAGCAACTGCTGCCCTTGGGGGAAAGGGTTAGTTAGGATAACCTGGTAGCTATAATACCCTTGCTGCACTAACAAGAATTGAGTGAAATGGTCTCCACTGCATAACTTGCATGGAAAATTAACTTTTTTCTTAGACTTTTTTCCGCCTTCACCAGCATTATTCTCGGGTTTGTTTGCATTACTCTTCCCATCCTGATTCTTCCTTTTACATCGTCCCTTCTTCTTCCCATCGTAATTTTGATTTCCTTTGGGGTTAGAAGCCTGAATGACGTTTACAGAAGAAGGTTGAGAAGGTGTAAGAGTAGATAGTGTAGCCTGATTGGAAGAAGAAGTTTGTATAGACAACTATTGCAATTGGCTTAGAAGCTTCACCACATTCACATCAATCGATACAACAATATCATCAGCATGTAGGCCTGGCTTCAGTCTGGCTATATCAACCGTGGATCTAGGAGCATTAGGAAAGATCTTTTGAAGAGTCCCAGACTGAGAATATATCAGTTCTAACTACTGGGCTCGAAAGATAGGCTACTCTTTGAAATAAACTCCAGACATAGAAACATCCTTAGAGATCTCGGGTTGTAATGATTTTAAAAACCGTTTGAGACAGAATTCAGGTGGAATTTCGGCTTTAATGAGCCTCTTTTTCTGTCTCCATTCCTGGATATGAACTAAAATGTGAGTAGTTGTGTCTTGATGAAAATTGGCTAGAAGTTTAGTTCCGGCTTTGTAACAGACAGGCAACTAAAAATGGTTTTAGAAAATGTTAGCCAAATCGGTGAAAGACATAAAGGTGCCCCCTGGGAACTCTATATACGAATTAGTTGCATTCCCAGTTAAGGTGCACTAAAATAGTCTCAACGTGATCGAATCATTGATCAAGGATTTAGATGAACACCATAAATGGAACGTGGTTACATGGTTGCCCAGGTCTTCACCACTCTTCCCTTCAAATTTTGAGATATCTGATGGAAGTTTGGTTGGGACCAGAGGCCAAGCCAGATTATATTTGATTGGATCATTCGTCATCTTAGTCAAGTATGGAAGATTAAGTGTGGCTAGAAAAGGAAGTCTCGGAGGACCTTAGGGATTCCACCCAGATTGGGTGGGGTTCTCAAAAGTCGGAAAAGAATGACTTGGATTTTGAAAGACACTAGGTTGCCTGAAGTAACTAGTAGAACCTGTTGAACTAAAAGGTGACCCTTGTGGTCCAAAAAAACTTGGACTCTGACCAACTCCAGCGAAAAAACTCCGTAAGCGGCAAAGTTTCCCCCTAACAAATTATTGTAAGGAGCTGACAACCCCTGGTAAGGGTTCCAAGCATTAGCTAAGGGTGGAAAACTTTGAAATGAATTGACTGAGGAATATGGCACATTCCCTTGTTGGCCGAAAAACTATTTACCAGTTCCTATCCCACTAACTCCAGGGTTTGTCCAACTCTGAAAAGGATTAGTACCTTGACCAATGAAAGGAAAAGGCATAAACCCTACCATCAAATTGGAATGTGGTATATGACCACTTCCACAGGGGAAAACCTAAAAAGAAGTTGATCCACTCATCATGGACATGGAGGTAGATAATGGTACACTTAATGGAACTGAAGGAATACCTTTAGAGGGCATTCCAAAAGGGAAGAATAAAAAACTAGATGCATGACCTTGGGAACTTCCACTCGTTGACGGAACCGAAGTAGACCCAAACAAGGATGTGTTGGTAGTAGACCCAAATAATGATGTAGAGGGGATGCAAATAGTTCCTCCCCCTCGCACTGATATAGGAGTTTACATACTCGTAGCACTTGTGGTAGATGTCATGCTTCCAGCAGTGGTCATTGAAGGGGTGTTTGTGTGTGGACTTGGGCTTAAAGGCCTATGCGTTAGAGTTCCAGCATATAATAATACGTCTCGATGATGAGAAGGGAGAGGAGAATTCAGAGATGCAATTGACTCTGAGAGCTCTTCTACCTCAATATTATCTTCCGACTAGAAGAGTACTTGAGAAAGAACTTGTGTGTTCCTCCCTAACCTTGTGGTAGTATGAGGTCTACCTTGTACATTGATGCCCCAAGTGGAGGATCAATCTCCAATGTGCCAGTTGCCACTAGTTGAAAACCACTGGCAAAATCGCTCCTATGCCTTCTAGGAGAAGGCTCTAGACTTGCAGGTGAAAGCCCATGAAGTCTACTGGATCATCTAAGTTATCAATCAGTCACTTTGAAATCTTTAAAGAATATCTACTTAAAGACTCAAGAAAATTGAAAGCCAGGCCAACTAGGAGCATAGAACACACACTGAAAAATGTCCCTAAAGAATTCAATAGTCAAACAAATTCCAAGTATTTCCACTCCGAGTGATTAGGACCAGACACCAAAATATAAGAAAGTGAATAAAAAGGGCCTTTTGAAAATAGAGTGGGGTAATTATGCCCCAAGTCTACTAGCGAAGGTATCAGAGGTAGTTACACTAACCTCCAGAAAACAACCTTTGCTGGTGCAAGCCCCCAAGCTTCGGAAGGGTGCCCTCCAGAAGTACCATTGAACATGATGCAACGTCAACCTCAAGAGCCACAGGATTCCCCTTCACAACCACCTATGTAGATCCCTAGGATTTGCAACAAAAGACACCAACTCGTATCAGAAGTTGGGCGGAATAGTCATGAGATAAGATCCAACAAGTAATAAAGGGGGTATCTCTTGTCCTTATCTTCACAAACCCTCGTGTTTAACTCCCAGTCACGGAGCTTTCCCAGTCTCCCTAACGCTATTGGATTTCATTCTTTTTTTAGACTTCTATGTTTCACAATTTAGAGTGGCCTTGGAGAGTTTACTCTCCTCTCGCCTAATCCAAGGCCCTAAATAAACCTAAAACTTGTTGGTGTATCTGATTGACAATATAAAAAGTTCTTGTTTATTTTATTAAGAGCTTGATTTTAAGTGGTTGTTCTTTTTATGTCAAAGGGACAATACGGAAGTGAAACTGATGGTGTTCTTATGACACAAAACAAATTAATGAAAAACTAACTTATATGCAATCCAGTTGTTTGTTCTTCGATGAAAATAAACTTCTACTTGGTTTCTAAGAAACTTCTATAAAGAAAAAACTTTTTCTTTTTCTTTTCTTGTAGCAAACTTCACGCTCACAATAACTAAAAGACTATCGATGCTTTAATAATTAAAAACTACCCTAATGCAACGTCTACATGATAACACAAAATTCTAGATTACTCTAAAAAAGAGATGAAGGCAATTTGTTTGTAAGCCAACTTAAGTGTTTGAAAGGAATAAGAATTTTGAACAGAAAATCCTTCCCAAAACAGGAAAGCCTAATAAAAAATATCCCAAATTACTGTCAAAAACCAAAAGAAACCAAACTCAAATTTAGCAAAGAAAGCAAAAACAATGTTTTTGAAGGACTTTTCCAAAAAATGATAAGATTTTTTTTTCAAAAGCACTCAAAATGCCACCAAAGACTCAAATACCAAAAGAAAATCACAAGAAAAATTTGCAAGTTACCAATTCAACATGAATAAAAACTTGAACAAAATAGGTGTTTCAACTTGCACTAAATGATCCAAAAGCAGCAAAAAGAGCTTTGAGAAAACTAATCAAGAAATCAAGAAAGACAAACTTTTAAATTCATTAACCAGAAACTTTCGAAAAGCAAGAAAAAGAGAATGGCCACAAAATGACGGAAAGAAAAGCAAGAAAACCATAAAAATGATGTTTGACACTAAGATTGCAGACAATCTTCTATTCTAGAAAACCAGAACAATCAAGAACCACTATAAGAAGCCTTGTGTGTTCAAACACAAATCATAAAGCTCACTGTAAAGAAAACGGAGGCTAAAAACTTTTCAAAGCAGTAGAGAATTTGTAATAGTAATCTCACTGAAAAATTAAATTCTGAAAATAGAAACTGACCACTCAAAAACCACATAGACCAAGAAACAATTTTTTCCAGAAAGAAAGATTTGAAAAATTCATGCAAAAAATTGTATACATGATTGTGTCTCTACACAACTATATGTACCCACGCTTCTATCAAAATAAAATCATGTATACATGGTTTCGGTTCACAGAAACAAGCGTGTGTATGCTTCTATAAACAAACAAAGGTGTGTATATGAGGTTTTACAAGAAAAATGAAAAATGAGACTTGATGAAAAATGTCGGGTCCCTATAATACTAGTCATTACCCCATTACTATTGTAGTTGTACCCCTTATTAATATTGTTGTGCCCCTATTTCCCCCATATTGTTATTACTGTGCCCCATAGAATCCCTC